>JAKLZA010000011.1:0-27000 GCA_030704615.1 Takakia lepidozioides
AATTGTGAAGAAGTTTTGCTTCATCTGGTCAGCTGAGGATTGCAAAGACACTATCGGTTACATCATGCCTGGGATGAAATATCTCGTTAAGGATATTCACACTGTTCTTGCCAAGTACCCTGGTACACCCTTTGCAACGCAGGGACAATACTCCTTATTGATGATGAGCCATCAAAGGGCCTCCGAAACCCACCAAATACTGGATTCTTCCCTATTTCATACAAGCCATTACCAAAGGGATTGGTTGACCAGGATGATATGACAAAAGCTGTGTGGCCATATATATTGAAAATGGCTGCACAGCTTCAACAGTCGTAGATTACATCAGCGAGAACCCTGCCAAGTGTTCTCGTAAGCCTATTGGTTGTGACCATGCCTATTGGGCTGTATGGAAGATATGTTGATCCTCGTGTTTGGATCCCACAACAAAATGAACCTGATTACCTTGGTATGTACTTATCCCACTGTTTGTTGTTTATGGAGAATTTGATCTTGAAAGTGTCTTCCACTTGCACTTTTACTTTATCATTTTTTCTACAAATGTTCCACATTTCAGCTGACATTTGTCATATGAAAAATTGTTTTGCCCAGTCACATTCAAGGAGCGAATTCGAAAAGAAGAAGAAGAGCTTCGTGATTGGCAAGAATGGCGGGCTTCCCGACAGGCTTCAAGGGCATCAAGAGATTCAACAAGTAGAGTTCCAAGTAACATTTCGAATGATAATGTTACTACTAGGTTCGAGTTCTCCGAAGTATTTCCGTTTCATCTGGTGCAGAGACCGTTGCAAGTGGTTGTGGTAACCGGAGGCGTCTTCGAACACATGCCTTGACTGCGAGCCGTTTGGGAGGAGGCTCTGTAATATTAATGGGTTAGTGTAAGCCGTTGTATGGCTTCGAGCCGCTGGATAACATTAAGTCCAACGGATGTACAGTTGACGTTACATTATGTCTGACTACAACGCCAAAGTTGCAATCTCTAATAAAATATGAATGTTTATCATCATGTATGTGGACACATTCTTTCATATCATCCTCTTCATCGATTGTTCTATGTTTGGTTTTGTATGTCATCTGATATGACAACCATTTTTTGCAAAATGTTTTACATATCTGACCTCACATCATGGTGTAATTTATTGCATCCTCCCATTTTTTTCGTGAACGTCAACTTGGCAGTGGATGTTCTTCTAAAACCACAATACATACTTATATTGTCTCCAAAAAATGTTTGGAGGATTATATTGTATATAAAATACCAAAATAATCATATATATATCGCTTTATTTTTCAATAAAATTTTGTTTATTCATATTTCTCATATTATTTCTGGACCAAACAAAAGTCCAGAATTAGTTAAAATAGTGTTTGAGGTTCAAGAATGGGAGGCACTCATACTCTCGGTGGGTCTTGCAGACAATTACTCATTCACTCTTTCTCCCGCATTTTTTTGGTCCAACAATAGGATCCCGCCGGGTCTGTGCATGGCGAGGCTTGACAGATTCTACTTCTCCGTTTCAATTCTTCCATGGTTCCATTACCTGCCCATGGGTCTATCCTATCTGAATTCGACCATGCCGAAGTTAGGGCAAGTTAGGGCCAATGTGGTTACTACAGGGGCCAGAAATAGAGGAGGTGGCTTCACTAAGATTAATGTAAATGTTTTGAAAGTCCCTCAGTACCTAGAGGCCTTGCAGGAGTGTTGGTCCAGCTCTCTAGCTCTTCTTTGCCAACTCTTAGATTTTTGGATAAGTTACAGGCTTATAGAAAGCTGTGCAACTCCCTGGCCAAGGAAATGGCAGAGGAGCGCATTAGATATTGCGTGGGGACGACGCCACGCGTCGACCCACACACTCTCCACGTGGTCCCCGTGGATTCGTCTGCCGGCAGTTGTGCAGTCGACTTCGCCAGTGGCTGTTGCCATGTGACATGCAGCACTCCAAGTTATGTGGCTGACTGCGATGTGGCGTCTTGAGCCCGTGGCCACGCGGCGGCATTACCGCTACCGCTCGTCGCGGCGCGCGCCACATCGGCATCCACGTCCGCATCCACGTCCGCGTCCATGTGTCACCGCGCCCCGGGTGAGTCAGTCCACTCATCCGGAGGGAAAAATCAAAGTCAGCTCAAAACATCAGACACACGGGCGGCCCGCCTGGTTACGCCACGTGGTTCTTCAGCATTAATCGCATTAATCGCTGAGCAGTTGTTCGCGCGTCTACGTCCTTTACCACTCCAATCATTGGATGTCCAACCCAACTACCACGTCTGTTGTAACTGGTCTGTTGTAACTTCCAGTCCGATCCCTATTTTTTGACTTTTACGACTCAAAACGTTACCCCAGTGGTAAATGACACGAATGCTTCTAGTGTTAGCGATGTCCGAATGATCCCCTTTTAAAAAAAATTAAAATAATAACCCCCTGCGATAATTGAGATGGCATGATATTCTTAGTCAGAATGTCATTGGCCATGTCAAGGAAATCTGCTGATATAGTAGCCCACATAGCTTGGTAGAACTCCACACATACCATCAATGCCGGGGGATTTCAGATATTTCAATTCTTTCAAAGCATCTTCTAATTCCATAACAGAGAAAGGCACATTCAGGTTGTTGCTTTGCTCACCAGAAAGGATAACGGGAATTCTGCTACTACAGACAGATTCCCTGGCATGACCCATGCTGGCAGGCTCCACATCAGCCGAGTAAAGACCTAAAGGACTCTTCAGCAATGGCGATAATTTCTAGGATGAGAGTGAGACACGTTGGAAGGGTCTTTAAGGGCCACGATTGATTGGACAGAGCCACGACCACCCGGCTTTTAAAAATAAGTACGACTCATTTTTACCCCCTGTAAAGACCCCCCATTCTTTACCATCTTATCTAGGTGTCTTTACCTTCATAAATTGGTCTTGGAGAGCTGTAAAAGACTGAGACGGCGTTTAGCTTCGGAATAAGAAACGAGGGTTTGAGGACCATAACTATTACGCTCTAACCGTTTTTGACAAACAGTAAGACACTTCACCAAAGCCTTTTCAGGCAGTGAGGGGTATGACTGCTAGTGGAAAGACGCAGAGTGCTTGTGCCATCTCGGGACTGCTTTGGCCAACTCCGCGGGGGCTGCTATTTCATGAGCGGCATGAGCATGAGCGGAAAAAAAAAAAGCATGAGCAGACCATTGTGAGTCCACGGAAATAGGGTTAGGAGGCACGGAAATAGGGTCATGTGAAGTTGGAATGTGGCACCAGTGGACTTGAAATGCAACATTTTATTGCAAATTTTGTGGCAAGCCACGTCTATACAAGTGTGTTCTAACTGTCATAGCCGGAATGGGCACTACTCTCCTACACCCTCCGAGGAACTTGCCCCACCTTCTTCCTCATCCCCCTCATCCCCCTCATCCTCCGAGCTCTGTGATGCATCAGTTCCACTATGCCTCTCAAAAATCCCGTCCTCTCCTTGGGGGACTGTCCACCTCACCTCCTGGGAATCTTCTTCGTCTTCTTCTCCCCCCACTTTCCTCAGCAGAATCCAACACAAATCTACGAGCCCGACGGCTCTAATAGCTCTGCTGCCTCCTCCCTCATCTTCATTTTCTTGAGGCTTGCCTCGTCTAAAATCTGCTGTACACGACTACGTTCGGAACACCTCCTAACGGACACCGAAGCAAGCCGGGCAGCATAAGTAGGAAGGATGTACTCCCTTTCTGGACTAGGCATGAAATCCCCCCTGGCAAAAAAAGGCACGTTCCTCCTGCCCATGAACTCCGGTGTAGACGTCCCTCCGGCAGTACTTGGCATCCTACAGTAAGAACAAATCCACTTGAAGAATGTCAATACCAGCACAACCAGAAAGGGTTTTCAATGAAATAAGAGAGCGGAGGGAGGTGCCTCACAAATCTGGAGGCAACTTACAATGCCACCACTCACTCGTAAACCGGGGGCTCCTCGGCCTCGATCCCACTTCCCCCCCTGCTCCTCCCCTCTTCTTCTCGATTTTTCCTCATCCTCGAGGATGCCTCTTCCTCTTTCGGCAGACGTTCAGCCGCTGCAAGTTCCGAGTTGTGGAGGGCAGTATCTGGCTCGAAGGCGAACACATGCCTGTCGGACAACGTCCCTGCCCACATTGAAGCACCTGAGGAACAAAGCAGGCGGTTAATAGCTTGCGGCATGCAATTGCAATGGGGCCAGGGGACAAACTGAGCACGTGAAGGCTTACCCGTGCCGCATGTGAGGTCCAGAATCCGCCCTTGGACATCCGAGCACGTCTCCATGAGGGTTTGGATGAAAGCAGGGCTCCGGGTCCGGCTGTACCGCCACGGTTTGCCTGTCTTTGTGTCCTTCGGCATACTAGAGTGGGGCACATAGTTGTAGAGGACATCGTAGGTTACAGGGTCCACAGCGGCATCAACAAGACGACCGTCGTTGCGGAATTTGAACGTAGACCCTCTCTTCACAAAGCAATATGCCTCAAACACCAATGTCTGCACATCCAACAAAGAAGGGATCAATTCCAGGGTCTACTTAACATACACCACAATATGAAGTGAATGCAATAGATTGATAACTTACACTTTGGCCCTCTGTTCGCAACCCCTGCGTACTGATGCAGAACCATTTTCTGAGGAGGACCGGGGTGACACTTTTCGGTGTCCACCTTGCCACCGCATTCTCTGTGGTCTTCCCTCTCGTGGCAAGGACAACCACACATCCACCGTCATCCAGAAGCATCCCCGCCAGCCCAAACCCGGCTTTCCAAGTAGTCCTCAGTAAACCTGTTCCAGGTGGGCACACCATCCAGGCCCTCCAGCAGCTCCCCATCTGGAATGTCGAGGAGAATCATGTCGCAAGCTCTCTCCACCTCAACCCCCCCCGAGTGCTCTTGCAATTCGTGCTCACAGCGGTGAAGAATTCATCATGGCTTCAAAACCAGGGGTGTCCTTTAGGCTCTGTACCGGCAGCCCTCTTCTTGGCTTTCCCCTTCTGCTCCGCCAGAGACTTGTTGTGTGCCACCTTCTTCGCCCTGGCAGCGATAAATCGTCAAGGAGCTCTCATTGACGCATTGGATGATGGTTGGAGGTTCTAGCTTTGGTTGGCCTGTGCGTAACGTGCACCGCCGAATACCCGCCGTGTAGGCTCGCCCTCAAATGCCAACTTCTTGGCAGAGCCAGTCCCACTCCCGCCTACGACTTGGTAACCCGGACGACCGGTGACTGGGTATGAGCAACAGCAGTCGCAGGACCTTGAACAAATCGGCGTCGGAGTCACTCTCTTGGGTCCCTCCTGCGCCTCCGCTGATGCCCCGATGGTTTTCTTCTTCTTTTTGGGTGTTACTACTTCTGCAGTCCCCTGTTCCTCCTTGTCTTTTTTCCTTTGACCTTTTACTCTTCTCATGCAATTTCTCCTGAATTCCTGGCTGAGCAAGCTCTGCCGCTTCCTGGAGTTCGCAAGCGCTTTTGCCCTCTTTGCAGCACCACGGAGGCAGCGGAGCCCGTTTTCGTCGGAATTCAGCACCAGCTTCAATTGAAACTCGGATGGGTCGAGCGAGCCGGCGGAAGGTCACATACCAAGGGCAATCACCAAATGTTCCAGATGCCACTCCTTCACATATCGTCAGTGTACATGGAGTCAGCCCCAGGGTTCCTCCATGCCAGGAAGAATGGTGGCTCGAAAGACAGATGACTTTCTTCCCAAAAGCGAGAACTTACATACCTGCATTCATGAAAAACCAATGAGGTCCCGAAAATGGCTAAGTCCCTGAACGGCAATAGGGCCTACAACTGGAATGAATATGGCGCCGAATTTCCACTTCAGGCCACCCAGTCCTAGGGACTTAGCCCGAAATGGCTAAGTCCCTGAACGGCAATATGGCCTGGAACTAGAAAATGGCGCCGCATTTCCAGTTCAGAGCCAGCCAGTCTAGGGACTTAGCCCGAAATGAATGGCTAAGTCCCTGGACGGCAATAGGGCCTAGAACTGGAAAACGGCGCCGAATTTCCAGTTCCGGGCCATCCACCCTAGGGACTTAGCCCGAAATGGCTAAGTCCCTGGACGGCATAGGGCCTGGAACTGGAAAACGGCGCCGAATTTCCAGTTCCGGCCAGCCACACTAGGGACTTAGCCCGAAAATGGCTTAAGTCCATGGACGGCAATAGGGCCTAGAACTGGAAAACGGCGCCGAATTTCCAGTTCCTGGCCAGCCACCGTAGGGACTTAGACCGAAAATGGCTAAGTCCCTGGACGGCAATAGGGCCTGAACTGGAATATGGCGCCGAATTTCCACTTCAGGGCCAGCCATTCTAGGGACTTAGCCCGAAAATGGCTAAGGCCCTGGACGGCAATAGGGCCTGCGGAAAACGGCGCTGACGCTTGAATTTCCAGTTCGGGCCGCCACACTAGGGACTTAGGCCGAAATGGCTAAGTCCCTGAACGGCAATAGGGCCTAAAACTGGAATATGGCGCCGAATTTCCACTGGCAGGGCCAGCCAGTCTAGGGACTTAGGCCGAAATGGCTAAGTCCCTGAACGGCAATAGGACCTGGAACTGGAAAAATGGCGCCGAATTTCCAGTTCCGGGCCACCAGTCTAGGACTTAGCCATTTCGGAGCCCTGACTGGAAATTCGGCGCCATTTTTCCCTAACACCACTTGAGGCCTCTAACATCCTGAAATGCCAGGACTTGAAAGAAAGCAGCGCTATGTACCTGTACAGAAGGCGCATTGCTGCTTTGTCCGCGTTCGGCTGGTCGGTGACTCGTGGCTCGGCGAGCATCTGCTATCTCCCGAAAGAATAGGTTGGTTTTGTAGAGCAGAAAGTACCTGTCGTCACATAGTCACGTAGGCTCTCTGCTGCAGGAGATATCTCCATCTTGAACTGATGTGCTTGTGTGTCCAGCTGCTCTTGCGCATTCGTCGTCACATGTGGAGATTGTCCATCAGATCGCTTTCCTCAACAAATACATGAAACTCCCACCCCCGCTCAGTAGAAGCCCCAAACGAAGCGTGGGGAAGTACCTGAAACCACCATGTCATGCGGTTCATCCCCATGTCGAATGTGGGTCAGAGAGTTTGTCCGGTTTGGGGAAGCTCCACATGTCCCTGGTACTTTGGGAACCATTCCAGATTTTGGAGCCACCGGGTCTGTCCCACCACCACCCAGCATATTCGTAAGCGCAAAACACCACAAAAGGAGTTTTTTGCCACCACAATTTGGTTAAGAATGTATCACCTTTTCTGTTGCATCCACACAGGATGTGGCTAGACGATGGAGCTTCTCCAATGTCATCGTGGGCTTCAGAGCGCGAGATTAGTGCTTCCCCACCTCCACCAGAAAGTCGGCACCAAGGGCGGGATCAGCTATGGCCACGTACTTTACCATCCGCGACTTGTACTTTATGCGGGCCATCCACCTCCGTCCGCAGCTTTGACATACGATTCGAGTTCCGGGAGGGTTGGATTCTTTCTCACTCTGTACTCCTCCGGACTCTATGTGAGACCTGCCGCTGTTTGCCAATCCTGCTGTATTTTCGTCTGTCGAAAAGGCGCACATAAGTTAGAGATATCCTGCTCAACACAATTTCTTCTAGGGGGGGAGGAGAGACAGACTAGCTCACAAACTGTCAGGAGCTTTACCCGAAAATGTAGTCCACCATGGCGTCGACGCTCAGCCTATACCAGGTTCTGTCTGCCTTTGCCTCCGACTTGCGCAGGAGGTCGGCACTGAGGGAATTGGCAAACTCTTGTCACCCCCTGCTTCCCGACATTTTTCGACTCCTCGGAAGAGCATATGGGACAAGTTGGTGGCAATGAAGGCATTCTCAGTCACCCTGCAGTGCCACATTTCCATCAACAATACTGAATGGGAATTTTCCATCATATAGGATTCGCAATGAAATGACTTCCAAATTCAAAGTCCAAAAGCGAGAGGGGTTGTAGCTTACGAGTTGATGTCGGCCATTGCAGCTTTGAGAAGACTGCGATCTTTGGGCCCCGCAACCTTCAGCACAGCACAACAATCGACGGCGAAATGCCAATCGAGATCGTTGGGGTGGGCTTGGGCAATGTGCTCCATCCATGCCAGGAGCGATGATTGCCGTCCCACACGTAGAACATCTTGCCGGACATGTGCTGGGAAAGAGGATCACTAGCAATCGATCTCTCGAACTCCTCATTTCGCGTTTGCCAATGGGGACCCCATTTGTCCACCTCATCGGAAGTGTGTGCACGGGAAGCTCCGTGGTCGTTCTCAATGGAAACGTAAAAGGCGGCAGACCCCATTCGATATCCATCCCGGAAAGAGAATTTCAGCTTGTCGATATCGCCTGGGAGGGCAGTCTCACCACCTGCAATGACACCAAGCGCGCAAAGGGGAATTTGAAGCTTGGCCGGGTACACCATGCCCCCCAGCACCCTGCCAATGTTGCTGTGGGTTGCCTCCAACATCTTGGCAGCGGCCAAATTCATATCCGCCTCAGACATGACTTCTGCTGCAAGGGTTTTCCGCAGCCCACCAGGACCGCCAAATCCAGCCTGTATGCTCCGTTTTTGGGGCCTGGGGATGTCCGGGAGGATGTCATCCTGGTCAGAAACCTCCATGTCGTCCTCCTCAACAGGGTCAGCCACCTGCGAAACCACCTCCAGCACTCTCGTCGTCTCTACTGCCCTCTCCCTGGCCTTCACCTCGAACTTGCACAATCCGTGCTCTTTCATTGTGTTCTTTCTCTCCTCCACTCTCCACCGTATGGGTAATTGCGGGGGCTCCTTTTGCCCGCGATGGTCTAACCGGTGTGCTACTGCCTCTCTGTGGTGTCTTGTAGGGATCCACCGTCTCTGTGGGTCCTCGCTTACATTGGCATCTGTCATTTGGGCACCCCTGGCCTCTTCAGCTGCCTTTTGTCTTTCCCCTGGCTAGCATTCTGTCTCGTCTGTTCTTTTTGCCCTCTCTTTTGTCCTCTCACGGCTTTCTGTTTCTTACTAGGGCTAGCAGCAGGGGAGCCCTCCAGGACGACACCTTTGATTGAGGCGAACTGACACCCTCGCGCGCACCTGCTCACTATCACTCCCCCCTGCCCTGACTCTCTCTCGCCGGGGATTGCATGTGCTTAGCTTTCTTCTTTTTCTTTGCGTGGGCGGGCCCTACTGCATGTGCATGAACAACCTCCATTGCCGGATCTGCTGTCCTCATGTCCTCACGCCCTTCACCTGCCATGCCGCCTGCAACCAACCTCCCCAATGCCTACTCTGTCGTAATCTCGTTGCAAGTTCTCCGTCCACCAACAAAAGGTTTAAGTTTGCCCTCTCGCCCCAAGTTGGGCGATTCAAACATGCGATGAGTTGGAGCTGTCGATGATACCACTAGCGTGCCGGGCTCGTCGTCACTCTGTCATTGACAAAAATCGTGAAAACCACCATCGGTGCAAAAGCAGCATCGCAACGAGCAGCGCAACCACCATAGCAACAATCATGTAGCAAAAATGAAAACATAACAAGTTTAGGAAGTATGGAGAGCCATGCAACAACAATGAAAACAAATGCAACCATTGCTAAGAATCATGCACAGCAGCAGCCTTCTCCAAGCTGCCGGATTTGCACACGCATTGCAAACAATCTAAGGTTCACTTCAACTATCTAAAGTTCACTCATACAGCAAAGCCAGGATGAAGATGCAAAAACAAAGCGAGGCAACAAAGCGAAAGCAAAAAATAAATCGAACAAACCGAAAGCAGAAGTGGCTTGCCTGAGAGTACTCGGCTTCAGTTGGCGCAGGTTGTGAGCAAGACACTGGAATCTCCTGCTGGAGCTTCAGTTTGGCCATGCGAGAGATTGGCCGTCGTCCGTATTACAGAGCTTTCAACTTCCGCCGCGGTCTGGATGTGAGGTCTCTCTCAGGAGAGCCACGCCCTTCAGGCGGCATAAGTCCCAGCCAAAAAGATCTCCTTTTTTGGGGTACATGCCTGGAATACCATGTTAAGCCAAGTTTAGCATGAGATTTAGGGTACGTGTCCAGGAAGCCATGCGTCGCCAGCCCGAATAATAACCGACGGCCGTCGACATTTATTGCCCAACTGCGCAATTAAATGTCGGATGAAGCCCTCCATGTCGGATGAAAATCGACGTAAACAGTCCCGGAATTTCCCAACGTAGAGGTAATTCGAAGCGCTGCACGATGGAATTCCGGCGCCGGATTTCCATCCTGCAGGTAATTCGGAGCGCAGCAGGATGGATATCCGGCGCCGAATTTCCATCCGCGGAGGAAGGCCGGCGCTGGAAATTTCCCTCACGCAGGTAATTCGGAAGCGCGCGGATGGAAATCCGGCGCCGAATTTCCATCCGCGGAGTTAGGGCGGCTCCGGAAATTTCCCTCACGCAGGTAATTCGGAAGCGCGCGGATGGAAATCCGGCGCCGAATTTCCATCCGCGCAGGTAGGGCGTGCGCCAAATTTCCCTCAAGCAGGTAATTCGGAAGCGCGCGGATGGAAATCCAGCGCCGAATTTCCATCCGCGCAGGTAGGCGGTGCGCCAAATTTCCCTCAAGCAGGTAATTCGGAAGCGCGCGAGAAATCCGGCGCCGAATTTCCATCCGCGGAGTTAGGGCGGCTCCGGAAATTTCCCTCACGCAAGTAATTCGGAAGCGCGCGGATGGAAATCCGGCGCCGAATTTCCATCCGTGCAGGTAGGGCGGTGCGCCAAATTTCCCTCAAGCAGGTAATTCGGAAGCGCGCGGATGGAAATCCGGCGCCGAATTTTCCATCCGCGGAGTTAGGGCGGCTCCGGAAATTTCCCTCAAGCAGGTAATTCGAAGCGCGCGGATGGAAATCCGGCGCCGAATTTCCATCCGCGCAGGTAGGGCGGTGCGCCAAATTTCCCTCAAGCAGATAATTCGGCGCCGAATTTCCCTCCTGCAGGTAATTCGAATCCCGGATGAATGTAAATTCGGTGCCGAATTTCCATCCTGCAGGTAATTCGAATACCGGATGAATGGAAATTCGGCGCCGAATTTCCGCAAGCACGTCAGCCGAATCCCGCATAAATGAAATTCGGCGCCGAATTTCCATCCAGCAGGTAAGTGGGATCGGTGCGTATGGATATTCGGCGCCGAATTTCCATTCGCCATGTATTTCTGAGTGTGGAATTACCTTCGTGCAGGTAATTCACAGATGAGAATTACCTTCGTGCAGGTAATTCTGGACGCGGAATTCACATCGACTGGAATTACCTGCATCGAAGGTAATTCTCATCTGGGAATTACCTGCACGAAGGTAATTCCACACTCAAATACATGGCGAATGGAAATTCGGCGCCGAATATCCATACGGCACCGATCCCACTTACCTGCTGGATGGAAATTCGGCGCCGAATTTCCATTTATCGGGATTCGGCTGACGTGCTTGCTGGAAATTCGGCGCCGAATGTCCATCCATCCGAGATTCCACTTACCTGCTGGATGGAAATTCGGCGCCGAATCTCCATCCATCCGGGATTCCACTTACCTGCTGGATGGAAATTCGGCGCCGAATTTCCATCCGGGGGATGGTCTCTGTCGGAGAGGTGCCGCCTCTTTGCCGCTCTGTTGGATATTCGGTGCCGAATTTCCGTCCCGGGGTTTGAAATATAACGGCCAGGTGCCGACCTCTCCCTTCTCCCCAACTGCATTGGAACGCCCCGAATTGAAATTCGGCGCCGTTTTCCCATCTGTGGAAGTTTTTTATGTCGGCCAGTTTTTCGGTCTGACCCCCCGACAAGACTTCCTTTGGGGGGGCCCGGATGGAAATTCGGCGCCGAATCTCCGTCCAGGGGATGTTCTCTGTCGCACACTCGCCGGCCTCTGCGCCCGAGGCGACTTCATCCGGGCGTCCCTGTTCGATATTCGGTGCCGAATTTCCGTCCGGGGGTTGAAATGTGACGGCCAAGTGCAGGCCACTCCCCCTCCCCGACTGCATCCGAACCGCCCCGGATGGAAATTCGGCGCCGTTTTTCCATCTGGGGATGTTTTTATGCCGTCCAGTTTTCGGCCTGACCCCCCGACACGACTCCCTTTGGGGGGCCCGGATGGAAATTCGGCGCCGAATCTCCATCCAGGGGATGTTCTCTGTCGCACACACTCCGGCCTCTGCGCCCGAGCGACTTCATCCGGGCTTCCTCTGTTGGCGTGCGGGTGCCGAATTTCCATTCGGGGGTAGTAATGTGGGCACGGTGCCGGCTTCTCCCCTTCAGCCGTCATCATCCGGACGGCCCCCCACTTTCTGACTGCATACCGTTGGCAGTTATTGCGCAAAGACCAGGGGCCGCAGTCCGGAGACAAGGTTCATTAACACTCTGACTGTGGATTTTTGAGATAGTTGGCTCCCTGGATTTGGATCAGTCTTCGTCGCTCGGACAAATCGGCATCGCATTCATTCCCATCGCTGCACCCCCCTTCTACCAGGGAGCTTCCCCGCACGCCATCCTGGCAGTCTTGTGTGCACATCTCCCATGGCGGAAAACCCGAGCGCTACAGTGTACTGCCCTCCTCACGAGCATAGAGCTTCATTTCCGTGCAGAGGGGACACCTGCCGGGTGATGGAGAAATATCTGTGCGTTCGATATCACCTGAAACCGGGGTCGGTTTTTTTGGAGGAGGAAAGGAAGGACTCAAACGGCCTTGTTGTCGAGAGTATGGTTGTGCTCCACGATGATTTCGGCGATGGCAGGGAATGGCGAGTTCCACCATCGGACAGCGTCATATACAGGGCTGTTGGGGACTTCATTTGCCCGCCAAATGCACCGTCTATCCTGGCGCCTTCCACGAAACAATCCGCGAATCGGAGAGTGGGTACCTCAAAGAGAGAAGTCCGCAACGAAGTAAATCCAGAGCCGAACCCATCCATGAAGACGACCGAGAACCGGGTTGTTCACAACCTGTCCGACTCAGACGAGGTCATGGAAGTTCCGAGGTCGTCCTGGAGATCAGGCAAGTCCTCAATGGACGTTAGTGGAGGAGGGAGTCATATTCCCAGCACGAGCACCGCAGTTCGATCTATTCTAGAAATTCTGCGAGGGCTTCACCTGGAGGGACACCGGTCGGAGCTGGCCGGGCTGGACTACAGCAAGTTCGCAATTAAATCGGTTACATGCCTTCCCGCCGACGTCGACGGTAATATCTTCTTTGAGTTCCCTCCTCGGGCGGACTACTCGAGGGCGTCCGGAATGTTGACAGATATGGATAGAAAACATGACGGTCATCCTTGGTGCGTTACCAAAACCACCAGCATGAAGATGCTTGATGGTGTGCGGGTGCGCTACGTTGTTTGTGCGGGCGCGTTGCGGTGTTTCTCCCCAACTTGCTTCCACTTTAAATCCAGAGGTCACAGGAACGAGACCGATTGGACAGGCACAGCTCATCAACCATTTCGAGCTCAGGAGAAGGTTCCGAACTCCACATTTAAGTGTGCGCATTGCAAAGAACCACCACACTGCATGTCTGTTTGTAATGCCAAGCAGTTCTATGTGTTGCACCGTTTCCCTGACCTCACCCGAGCTTGCATACACGTTGGTTCCCATTGTCACAAATTGGCGAGGGGGAACTCGCGGGAGGCTGCCCACGAAGCAGAGCAGCTCGTTCAGGAGGAGGTTAAGTTGAGACCGGGTGCCAAACCCAAACAGATACAGCTCCAAGCCGCCCATAAGATGGCATTGGCCAGAATTATGTCGGAAGACGGCTCCGATAGAGTTCCTCTCGACGAGAAGGAAATGGAGGCATTGCTGGAGTCGGTGTCCCACGTATGTTCACCGAATGTCCGAAACCACATTGTCTCATGCAAACAGAAAATTGGGCGTGCCTCGGATATGCACTCCATTCTGGAGGTGAAGCGACGATGTGGATATGACTACATTCATGGAAGTAGGTTTCCAGGACAAGGGACTGAGGCAGATCGTTGTTTCGTATTCAAAATGTCCACGTGTGGACCTGGCAGGGGCGTTGAACTGGTCGACAGGATGACGAGTGGGAACTTGTCAAACAGTTGGTCATGTTCGACCATATCAAGCGAATTACAAATCACCAGTGGGTGACAATGGGTGCACATGTCTACGACACCCACTGCAGGATGCTAATGACAATTGCTATTTGTGAGATGAAAGGAGAGGACACACAATCGGAGATGCTTCTTTGGCAGGGAATAAACGAACAGATGGCCAAGGCGGGATTGCCCCCTCCCAATTTCCGTGGTTTCATGGCGGACAACGCACAAGCAAATTGGGCTGCCATCCGAAGGGTGTACGGGCAAGACCCCAATGTTCCCATGGAAGGCAAGGAGAGATCTTGTGGGTTCCATTTTCTGCAGAGCCTTTCGCAGTACACAACCAGGCTCGTGGCGCCAGATTTCAGAGAGGAGCACCGTTCCATGTGCCTTGCGTGGAAGCGCGCTCCCACCTTGGATGATGCAGAGACACAGTTTGCATGCATACGGGCTTGGTGGACATCGTCAGGTGCTGTAAGGAAATCAGACGAAGGAGCAATGGTCAGTTGGCTAGCATGGTGGCATTATCGTTTCCTCCAGTTCGGCGACTATATGCGGGAGGTGAGTTGCACAAATTCGCGTCCCGTTGGATATTATTCTTGGCCATATTTGTAACTTGCTTGTAACCTCAACATGTGCTTGTGCAGGAAATGTGTCTCGACTCCGACACCGACATGCCCACGACAAACATGGCCAAATCAGTGCACTCTTCCTGGCGTGCCTCCTCTGCGGCGCATCTGGTGGACATCCTCACTGCCACAACGGAGGACATTGTGAGGTCAATTATGCAGCAATGCAGGTACAACGAGTTCTTGAAAGGGAAACAGTGGGGCTTGGGGCCGGACAGGCAGGAAATGCTGATGCGGACTACCTCCAGATCGAAGAATCCTCGGAAGTGGGCGGCGGCCTTGCGAGAGGGCCTTCGGGACACGCCATTGCTGCGAAGAGGCCAACATTTGGAAGGAGATGTTCATACCCGTCCCGTGAGACGAAGACTTGACGAGGCACCTGACGGAGAAGAGGATTCATGGCGAGCTGACAAGAATATTCGCACGCTCCCTCGTGGTCCGGTGATGTTGTCCGAGGAGGTCTCGTCGAGCACCGGAAGTCCTGCACGTTCAAGATCGCCATCTCCTTTGAGCACAGGGCGCGTGCCCCGGCAACATAACGAGCCATCTGTAGTAAAGCAATACAACATTCCCATTGTGGAGACAAGAGTGTCGGAGTCACAGTGGAGAATTGCGAGGACATTGCCGGCATTTCGAGGGAAGTGTTGCGCCATCCGGGTGGATACGAGAGCACGCTGTGGTGAGATGATTCGGAGGAACCCACACGGTGCTGTACCTGCACCTTGTTTTAGCGGCAGATTTTTGACTCCCACATTTGCTCACGCCACAACGCAGACATTTTGGTTCTGTAGGCACGACATAATGACCTGTGTATTTGGCAAGCCCAAGTACGGGATTCAGGGAATGCCGGAGCCTCCGGGCGTCTGGCCTGTTGCACCGGGTTGCAGCCTCTCTCAGAATGAGGCGGATGCTCTATCTGCAGCAGGATTTCGAATGGTGCAACGCACAGACATCCCGGCCCACGCATTTCCGGTTCCTCAGACCCAGCCATTGCAGACTGTTCGGTCCAGTAGAGACGGATTGGACAATTCTGCACATCCCACAATGCGATTCGGAAGAGTGAAGAGACGACACCCTCCCAACAAGTTGAATGAGACTCGGATTGCCAATGCTCTTGGGATGGCTTGCACTATTCAGAGCTCCGTGGACGTACCCCCACCCGGCCTTGGGCGTGTGTATCGGATGGCAACGGCCGGCTCGGCTGTACGCGACGATGTATACACAATTACGATTGGAGTGGAGCCGACTTGCAACTGTACGGACTTCTCGTTGATGGAAGCAAAGAAGGGTTCGAAGTATTATCCGTGCAAGCATCTATATTACATTTACCTGAAGAGGTTGAGGATGAACGTGACTATTGATGACTTTATTCATGCACCGGCGTTGAGCGTGAACGAGCTGCACAAACTCCTCCTTAGGGATTCCAGAAATCATTGATGGGGCAAACGGAATCCTCCATATGGATATTTTCAAATGCATTTTGCTGTATCAGACTTTTTTTTTGCAGTGTAATGAAATGCACCCCAAAACTCCTGGAATGAGGCAATATTCCATTCAAACTGAGATCCAACAGAAGCAGTTGTGGGGCCATTTCTGGAAAAATGGCGCCGAATTTCTCTTTTTGGGGCCGAAAACTCGCTAAGTCCCAACATGCACTGGTACCTGTGTTTGGGAAAATGGCGCCGAATTTCTCTTTTTGGGGCCGAAAACTGGCTAAGTCCCAACATGCACTGGTACCGTGTCTGCAAAAATGGCGCCGAATTTCTCTTTTTTGGGCCGAAAACTGGCTAAGTCCGAACATGCACTGGAAAAATGGCGCCGAATTACCTGTCATGAGGGGACCTATAGCCGCGGAATTCGGCACCATTTTTCGCCAGACAGACCTATTGCCGCGAAATACGTCGCCGTTTTTTCAGGTTACGGACCCTATTACCGCGAAATTCGGCGCCATATTTGCACATGTCGCTGGGAATTGGCATGAGCGGAAGACGAAATTTCATGAGCACAACTGTCAAAAGTGCAATTTTCCCTTCAAGGGGCCGAATAATATATTTGTTTTTCCTGACACATTGCATTAAATTATTGTTTTTTTATTGTTTTTTATTTTCGAAATTTGTACTTCTGCTCATGAAAACCGATTGTGTTACTACTCTGCTCATGCCGCTCATGCCGCTCATGCTCATGAAATAGCAAACCTCCAACTCCGCTGCCACTATGCTAGTTGGTTGCACTACAGTAGGGGGGGGTGCTATTCTGTGAGCCCGGAGGCGTGAGCCTGTGAGCCCAGGAAACCGTGAGCCCAGCACAGGCTCACGCCACGTCAGCATACATACAGGGCCTATTTCCGCAGGTTGATCAGCCATTTCCCGGGAATGCAGAGTGGATATGTTACATCCATTGTATCCATTGCATCCATGCAGACGTTATCAACATACCAAGCCCTCACAAGTTTATGTGGGTACGTCGTGAGGAGGTGCACACTGACATGATCTAAAGCGGAACCCTGCGAAATCTTTTCTTACTCACCACCCTTGCGAACATGCCAGGTATGTGCGGGAGCATCATGGATGCTCATTAGATTTGAGAATGCCTCACAGCTCTTTGATGAGGTGGACTTCACCATGATGGATTCACCAACCATTCTTCTAGCAGGAATGGTTTGGAGACCAACGAGCAACTGATGCGAGAATGCTCTACACGAACCAAAGTCGTTTGTTTGTATTTGCAATGCACTCAAGTCTGTGAGGTCCAGAGAACACTAAATAGATTGAAGGAACAATCCGGGCAGTCCATGCAACCCCCATCTCCAACAATAGTTTGTTCCCATTAATGTGCATTCCACGCACACATTGCAAACAGGACAACAAGGACACACAACCATCCTATTTCAAATTTGGCCCCGAATAAAACGAAAAGAAAACTTCATATCAAGTGTCACAGTCATCAGAATCAGTCTCGACCTCCTGTGCTATGTCATCCACAAAGATTCTGGCCCCAACACCACGTCTTCTACCACGGCCGTGGATGGGTGGACTCCGAGTGCCATGAATGGTCATGCTTGTTGCGAGTGCCTCCGCATAGACAGGTAGCACGCAAGACCGAGGAGGACTGGAAAGAAGTCCAAACAGGTGTGATAGCCCTGGAGGGCAAGTGGAAGCACACGGACTCCTGCACATGTCGACAAAAATCCATTCAGAACACAATATGCAATACAGAAGTCCAACGAAGAGGATGTCTGCCATGTGAACTTTGCCTCAAGAAGAGTGATTCTCGATATTGAAACAACAATGCAAGCATGCACAGGTTGAACTTACTCACAGGCAAAGTCGGAGTCCAGCTCCTTGTCGGAAGTCTCCTCTGTATCAATATCAGCGGGACGGGGCTTCGGAAGGACTTGAGAAGTGTGTCCACCCAAACCCATAGGAGGTTGTTGTAAATCTCAGCATCCCCTTCAATCCCAAAGAGATGTCGGGCACTGGCCTTGCAAGCGTGGTACGAAGCACCTGCAGTGGAATAGAATGAAGGAAGCAGACATTGAAGACACATATGGAACGGTGGGAAGTACTGAAAGTGCAAGCTCAATCAAACCTCATGAAATCCGAATGTTGAAGAGACGAACCTGTGCCCATTGACAAATCCAGAACTCTGGCGTCTGTGTAGGTGCAGCACTCCACAATCGTTTGAATGAAAGCCGGGCTCCTCTCCCTCGCCCCTCTCCAAGGAACCCCATTCCCCCTTCGCAAGCAGACGTTGCTGTCGACGTAGTTGTGGTGCATGTCATCCGTTGGAGGATCTGTCCTGTCGTCTATGAACTTGCCCCCATGAGTGATGGCGAACTCCGAAATGCCGGCCGGAGTCGTTGGTGGATGCACTCGGACGAGACAAACAGCTTCAAACAAATGAGTCTGCGAACAACACATTCAGAAGGAACTAAGAAGCTTAAAAAATCAGGCCCCTACATATGAGATCGAGCGACCTATACAACTCCATCCGAGAACCACCAAGAAGAGGAAGAAGAAGGTAAATTTACCATCTCTCCCGGACGATCCCCCTTCGTAAGGTACATGCTGTTCACACAATTCCATGTCTTCAGGACTCTCATGCCCGAGGCTTTCAAATAGCTGGCAAGTGCACGGCGACAGCGAACGTCGGCGGACTGTATGAGCACCAAAACACCTGCATCGGACAGGAAAAAATTGCAAAAGGAGAAAACCCACCGCCAGTAGCGCTCATCAAAAGCATTCCAACCCGGACAAGCACCCGATGGAGGGACATCCGGGACTGCCAACCCATCAGGGATGTCCAAGATTATGAGTTCGGCTGCATATTGCTTCTCCTTCCCGTTCACCCAGGATTTGGTCATTTTAGCCTGCAAACAAAATTACAATGGAATACTCAAGAGGATTGAAACGATCCATGCCCACTGCAGAGAAGATGCAAAAGAGAACACGCACCGTGCCTAGGAACTGTACAATCCTCTCCCACACTGGTGATGGCTCGCCCTTGTAATCAGATTTCTTCGACTCCATCATGGCAAGGAATCCGACGTTGGCCATCTCCAACCTAGTAGGGCGAATGACCCTCGTCGGATGTTCCACTGCATGGTACGGGTCCTTGGGATCAACCACCCCCTTGTTCTTTCTCACGGATCCCCTACCATGCGGTGGAGTCTGCTGGACATGCACCACTGGGCCAATATCTGCAACACTTCCCTGCCCTTGTGCCACCTTCCCTCTACCCCTTCCTTTCCCCACAACACCAGCAACATCTTTCCCCTTTGCCTTTCTACCTCTACCCGGGGTATCCTGAGCGGGAGGCTCCTTCTCTGCAAGAGTCCTCAAATTTCGCTCATGAATGTCGAGGTCGGCTGCTGCGGCAGTGGCTACAATTCACTCATTCTCTCTCCTCAAAGACACCTCCGGAGCTGGGGTCTCAGAAGGAGGGCAATCCAAATACCAACCACAAGAAGATAGATGGTATGGGCCCCAGTCATGCAAGATCCCAGTAGTAAACATAGTCTGATTTCCAGCAGGGACAAGCCAGAGGTCCACGAAATCTGGATGTTTGTCCAAACAATTCTCTTCCATGAGAACAAACTTTATGTACCTGCAGGAACAAAGACAGCCTCATTATGCAATGCAATTATTGTCTCTCAGTTTTTCCATCACATTCCCCTTAAACTGTATGCGTCACAGTACATTGCAACCACAGGACACCAAGTAAACTGAACTGCCCAGGGAGTGCACCTGTAAAGGCATCGTTTCCAGGCTTCCTCTCCTTTTTCTTGCTGGTCAAGGTCATGTGTTCGACTGATGCCACCCTCCTTGCTGAACTCTCTAAAGAAACAAGAGTGCCACACTGTGGCTCTCCATTTCCTCATGTATGCTTCGAAGGAGACCTTCGGTGCTGTCATAGTGATGCCATAGTCAGCCAGCTGAGTATGCAGAACCGACCGTGCCCTTTCTTCCAACTGCAAAACAATTCAAATGCAAGAATGAACCCAAAAAAAATCACTGCGAATGTGAGAGGCAATGGAAAGAGAAGGACAGGAAAAGAGAAAAGAAAGTGACACAGGAAAGGACAACACACCTGGCTCCAGTAAGTGGCCTTGTGAAGCCATGTGTCCAGCACATTGTCACTGACTGGAATGACACGCTGGGTCTTCTTCTCTTTCTCCGGCCTGGGGAACATGTGTGTATCCCTAACTGTGGGATCGGAGTTCCATATCTGTAGCCACTTCACCTTCTGTTCTGAAGACACAACGGCGGTAGACAACCTGTGTAACTTCTCCTGGGCCATCTCTGGCTTGCCTGGCTTGTTATAATGGTTTTTTATCTCCAAGAGAAACTGCGCTCCGAATGATGGGTCGGCAATTCTCAACTGCTTCACAAAAGCACTCATTATAGTCCTTCTTGTAGCGGTCATCTCTTTTTGGATGTGAGTCTCAACCCCCTTTGCTGTCCTTCTCTCCTCAGGGGTTGACCTGTAGTATTCCAGTTTGCCACGCTCCCCTGCATCTGCAATGTCTTGCTGCAAGGGAATGCACGAGAGTTGCATGAACCGAAGGGCAAGGGAAACAAACAGAAACAAACATGTGGAAGCAGGACTATGGAAGGGCAGATGAAGGAAGATGTATCTCACCGTGTACATGTACTCCATGAAAGCCTCGCGTGTCAACGAGTACCACGTTTCCGATGTCTTGGAGCTTTCGCACTTCTTGTACGTCTCCGCTGAAAGGATGGTCTTGAAGTTGGTCAAGGGCATCTGCCCGATCCTTTGTATCCTATACAGTGTGTGAACCAGACTCGTTTTGACATGCGATGTCTCCGTTCCTCTGCAGAATGATATCTGAAAGTCAGAATGAAATTCAAGGACTTTAATCAAAGAACAAAGGAACTGCAAGTGGAACAGGTAGAATGAGAAACCAACCTGTTCACATCATTCATTGCCGTCAGAAGACCCATCATGTTCCCCTCACAATCCAGCACCATCGATCGAATAGAGTAATGCCACTCTTCCTCCTGTGAGTGCAGCCTCCCAATAACAGCCATCCATGCAAGCAATCGGTGGTTCCCACCCAAACGTGAAACATCTTCCCCGAGAATGCCTGGGTGGAAGGTTTCCTGGAGAGAAGAAGTTCGAAGGATTCGTTCACCTGTCTCCAAATAGGATCCCAGGAGTCCACGATTGACTCATCCACAAGGAGCTCATTGCCTGTGGAATCCTTTGTACAAACGTAAAACACTGCGGATCCATCCAAATACCCATGAACAAACTCGGCCTCTAGCTTGAGAATGTCCTTGATGAGGGGTGGTCGAACGACGGGCATGGAAACCATCCTACACAGGGGAATCTTCAACCTCCCACCCGGGGCAAGCATACTTTGCACCACAAGCTGAGAGTTTACCTTCTGACCCCCCAGCATCTCAGCGGCTTTGCTTTCATAGAACTCATCGTCAACATCAACAATGATATCCTTCCCCAGTCCCGAAGGGATCTCCTCCGCCACACTTTGCATCTTCTCCTGCAGGGTTGTCCATTCAAATTGACATAAGAGTGAGGCATTAGACGAGGGTGTTTGAGCATGGCAAACAGGCCATCTGTGGTAGAAAAGGTGAGCTCAAACAGTGTGCATTGACACACACTGTTTTGAGGTGCAAGGTAAGTGTTCATTGAACCGTAAGTGTTGAAAGAACACAGTTTGAGCTCCCAGATAAGTGTTTATCGGCCCTCAGAGACATGCCCTATGTGGCCCATTCTCAAATGAAAAAGGCAATGATAAGGGCAGCTCAAACAGTGTGCGCCAACGCACACTGTTTGAGCTGCCAGGATAGTGATGATTCAACCTCAAATTCAAACCCTATGTGGCCAATTTTCAGATGACAAGTGCAATGACATGGCAGCTCAAACACTGTGCGTTGACGCACACTGTTTGAGCTGCCATGCAAGTGATGATTGAACCTCCGAGACCTGCCCTGTATTGCCGAATTTCACAGGGGAAAAACAAAGACAAGGTGTGCTCAAACAGTGTGCGGCAACGCACACTGTTTGAGCTGCCAGATAAGTGTTCATCTGTCCTCAGAGACATGCCCTATGTGGCCCATTCTCAAATGAAAAAGGCAATGATAAGGGCAGCTCAAACAGTGTGCGCCAACGCACACTGTTTGAGCTGCCAGGATAGTGATGATTCAACCTCAAATTCAAACCCTATGTGGCCAATTTTCAGATGACAAGTGCAATGACATGGCAGCTCAAACAGTGTGCGTTGATGCACACTGTTTGAGCTGCCATGCAAGTGATGATTGAACCTCCGAGACCTGCCCTGTATTGCCGAATTTCACAGGGGAAAAACAAAGACAAGGTGTGCTCAAACAGTGTGCGGCAACGCACACTGTTTGAGCTGCCAGATAAGTGTTCATCTGTCCTCAGAGACATGCCCTATGTGGCCCATTCTCAAATGAAAAAGGCAATGATAAGGGCAGCTCAAACAGTGTGCGCCAACGCACACTGTTTGAGCTGCCAAGATACTGATGATTCAACCTCAAATTCAAACCCTATGTGGCCAATTTTCAGATGACAAGTGCAATGACATGGCAGCTCAAACAGTGTGCATTGACGCACACTGTTTGAGCTGCCATGCAAGTGATGATTGAACCTCCGAGACCTGCCCTGTATTGCCGAATTTCACAGGGGAAAAACAAAGACAAGGTGTGCTCAAACAGTGTGCGGCAACGCACACTGTTTGAGCTGCCATGCAAGTGATGATTGAACCTCCGAGACCTGCCCTGTATTGCCGAATTTCACAGGGGAAAAACAAAGACAAGGTGTGCTCAAACAGTGTGAGGCAACGCACACTGTTTGAGCTGCCAGATAAGTGTTCATCTGTCCTCAGAGACATGCCCTATGTGGCCCATTCTCAAATGAAAAAGGCAATGATAAGGGCAGCTCAAACAGTGTGCGCCAACGCACACTGTTTGAGCTGCCAGGATAGTGATGATTCAACCTCAAATTCAAACCCTATGTGGCCAATTTTCAGATGACAAGTGCAATGACATGGCAGCTCAAACAGTGTGCGTTGACGCACACTGTTTGAGCTGCCATGCAAGTGATGATTGAACCTCCGAGACCTGCCCTGTATTGCCGAATTTCACAGGGGAAAAACAAAGACAAGGTGTGCTCAAACAGTGTGCGGCAACGCACACTGTTTGAGCTGCCAGATAAGTGTTCATCTGTCCTCAGAGACATGCCCTATGTGGCCCATTCTCAAATGAAAAAGGCAATGATAAGGGCAGCTCAAACAGTGTGCGCCAACGCACACTGTTTGAGCTACCAGGATAGTGATGATTCAACCTCAAATTCAAACCCTATGTGGCCAATTTTCAGATGACAAGTGCAATGACATGGCAGCTCAAACATTGTGCGTTGACGCACACTGTTTGAGCTGCCATGCAAGTGATGATTGAACCTCCGAGACCTGCCCTGTATTGCCGAATTTCACAGGGGAAAAACAAAGACAAGGTGTGCTCAAACAGTGTGCGACAACGCACACTGTTTGAGCTGCCAGATAAGTGTTCATCTGTCCTCAGAGACATGCCCTATGTGGCCCATTCTCAAATGAAAAAGGCAATGATAAGGGCAGCTCAAACAGTGTGCGCCAACGCACACTGTTTGAGCTGCCAGGATAGTGATGATTCAACCTCAAATTCAAACCCTATGTGGCCAATTTTCAGATGACAAGTGCAATCACATGGCAGCTCAAACAGTGTGCGTTGACGCACACTGTTTGAGCTGCCATGCAAGTGATGATTGAACCTCCGAGACCTGCCCTGTATTGCCGAATTTCACAGGGGAAAAACAAAGACAAGGTGTGCTCAAACAGTGTGCGGCAACACACACTGTTTGAGCTGCCAGATAAGTGTTCATCTGTCCTCAGAGACATGCCCTATGTGGCCCATTCTCAAATAAAAAAGGCAATGATAAGGGCAGCTCAAACAGTGTGCGCCAACGCACACTGTTTGAGCTGCCAGGATAGTGATGATTCAACCTCAAATTCAAACCCTATGTGGCCAATTTTCAGATGACAAGTGCAATGACATGGCAGCTCAAACAGTGTGCGTTGATGCACACTGTTTGAGCTGCCATGCAAGTGATGATTGAACCTCCGAGACCTGCCCTGTATTGCCGAATTTCACAGGGGAAAAACAAAGACAAGGTGTGCTCAAACAGTGTGCGGCAACGCACACTGTTTGAGCTGCCAGATAAGTGTTCATCTGTCCTCAGAGACATGCCCTATGTGGCCCATTCTCAAATGAAAAAGGCAATGATAAGGGCAGCTCAAACAGTGTGCGCCAACGCACACTGTTTGAGCTGCCAGGATAGTGATGATTCAACCTCAAATTCAAACCCTATGTGGCCAATTTTAGATGACAAGTGCAATGACATGGCAGCTCAAACAGTGTGCGTTGACGCACACTGTTTGAGCTGCCATGCAAGTGATGATTGAACCTCCGAGACCTGCCCTGTATTGCCGAATTTCACAGGGGAAAAACAAAGACAAGGTGTGCTCAAACAGTGTGCGCAACGCACACTGTTTGAGCTGCCAGATAAGTGTTCATCTGTCCTCAGAGACATGCCCTATGTGGCCCATTCTCAAATGAAAAAGGCAATGATAAGGGCAGCTCAAACAGTGTGCGCCAACGCACACTGTTTAGCTGCCAGGATAGTGATGATTCAACCTCAAATTCAAACCCTATGTGGCCAATTTTCTGATGACAAGTGCAATCACATGGCAGCTCAAACAGTGTGCGTTGACGCACACTGTTTGAGCTGCCATGCAAGTGATGATTGAACCTCCGAGACCTACCCTGTATTGCCGAATTTCACAGGGGAAAAACAAAGACAAGGTGTGCTCAAACAGTGTGCGGCAACACACACTGTTTGAGCTGCCAGATAAGTGTTAATCTGTCC
Source organism: Takakia lepidozioides (assembly GCA_030704615.1). Lineage (NCBI taxonomy): Eukaryota > Viridiplantae > Streptophyta > Takakiopsida > Takakiales > Takakiaceae > Takakia > Takakia lepidozioides. The sequence continues at coordinate 25,085 of JAKLZA010000011.1, forward strand.
TAGAGACATGCCCTATGTGGCCCATTCTCAAATGAAAAAGGCAATGATAAGGGCAGCTCAAACAGTGTGCGCCAACGCACACTATTTGAGCTGCCAGGATAGTGATGATTCAACCTCAAATTCAAACCCTATGTGGCCAATTTTCAGATGACAAGTGCAATGACATGGCAGCTCAAACAGTGTGCGTTGATGCACACTGTTTGAGCTGCCATGCAAGTGATGATTGAACCTCCGAGACCTGCCCTGTATTGCCGAATTTCACAGGGGAAAAACAAAGACAAGGTGTGCTCAAACAGTGTGCGGCAACGCACACTGTTTGAGCTGCCAGATATGTGTTCATCTGTCCTTAGAGACATGCCCTATGTGGCCCATTCTCAAATGAAAAAGGCAATGATAAGGGCAGCTCAAACAGTGTGCACCAACGCATACTGTTTGAGCTGCCAGGATAGTGATGATTCAACCTCAATTCAAACCCTATGTGGCCAATTTTCAGATGACAAGTGCAATGACATGGCAGCTCAAACAGTGTGCGTTGACGTACACTGTTTGAGCTGCCATGCAAGTGATGATTGAACCTCTGAGACCTACCCTGTATTGCCGAATTTCACAGGGGAAAAACAAAGACAAGGTGTGCTCAAAGAGTGCCCAATTTGGCCGTTTTGGCTACACTTTTTGAGCTTCTTGTTCGCGGTTGATGCAACCTGCATAGATGCCGTGTGCAGTCTATGTTCATATCGACATAGAATCTCAACTTGGGTTCACATCAGCAATGAAGCACAAAGATGGGTTCCAAAGATTGAACCTTTTTTTTGGCTGCTCCAGAAGACTCCCCAATCGCCGGGGACCCTTTGCGCTTCGGACTGCTCTCCACGCCTCTCGTGTTCTGGAGCATCTCCCCCATCCTCTCTTCCACTATTAGGTTCTTCGTGAGGCCAGCGTCAACATCATCTTCGGCGTCTGCCTCTCCCTCGGATGCAGTGTCCTCCTCATCTGTTCTTGGAACTATGGCAGGCTGCTGGTCTTCCCCGGATTCCTGCTCTTCCATCGCCGAACTTGTCTCTTTGCCCTCTTCTTCCGCCTTTTCCTCTTCGGCCACTCTTTCCATCCTCATTCTATATCTGGCTCTATTCCTGTTTCTAGAGCTCGTGAAGTACAATGATTTCCTTCTCTTCCTCCTCCGCTGGAAACAAGGGCTCCCCACGATGCCTCTAGAGCTCTCCAGTTTGACGTTTGCAACAAGGGTTGCTATTGCATGTAACCAAAATGAAAATAGGACATTGTCAACCGTATTTGGATGCGGGTGTTGTTATTGTGTGCGAACGGAATTCATCCATTTCGGCGTCTTTGTATTATTCAAGAAATAAAGTGCCAGAAAATATGTGCATACGTTGCATGTACTTGTGATATATGTCAGATGTACTTCGCCGCCTGCCAATATATGGCGGCCTTCTGGAATGGTTTCAAATTCGGAAGTGCCGCAGAAATCTAATGCTAGTTCAATTTGGAGCAGTTCTTGCAGATTCCCCATAAATGTTGTGCTTCACATATGCATCCACGTGTTTCGTACTGCCTGCCCTGTGCTTTGCATTTTTCCGTCATCGTCGCCATGGGGTCATTCGGTATAAAGGGTTGTGTCGGAAATGATCTTGTGTTGCACACATCCGTGCGAGGTGACTCTTGGAGTGTCAGTGTTTGTGCTGTGCTCTTCTGGCACGGCACGACCTCATTACATTCGGGGTCTTCCTGTTTACTGCTCTCCTGGGTTTTTGCCGTCTTTCATAAAGGATGGTTTCATGTCATGTTCAGGGTTTGTTTTTCATCCAAAAACAGCACGGCTTCTTGTGGCCTTCTTTATTTGAAAACAGTTTTTCTAGTTGGTGTCTTCAGCGTGGTTATCTCCGAAGTTCAGTGCATGT
>JAKLZA010000012.1:0-45739 GCA_030704615.1 Takakia lepidozioides
ACTGGCCAGGTTCCCCACATTGAAATGGGTTTTGTTCTTGTGGGGATTACTGTGAAACGCTGTTTTTCTGGAAAAGTGCGAGTATCTTCCTTCATTCATTGATCTGTGTAGGTACTCAGTTCATCCACCACTTCCTGAGAATATGACCATAATGTATTGTTTAGGGCATTCTTGTGGCTTTCCACCGTCTACCCAGCATAGATTGGAAGTCAGCTCATAGTTGCACTTGACTGGAGCAGGTAATGAGTGAAAGGGGGTAATTTGACTGAATCTTGTAATAGTGGAAGGATTTCCTAATTCTGGTGTGGGTGGTGGAGCTTCCTCCAAGCTTGAAGATGGAAGTGAATACGATTCGTAATGAACTTCATTAAAGGTGCAGCCCTGTGCATGTTTACTCCACATAGTAAGTTTGGACATGTTTGTATGTTTCTTGTGGTACTGCTTCAGATAGAGCCCTTGACTAACTTGCATGAATGTTGTCAAAGAGCCCACCAAGATCCAATTCCATGGTGACTACTAGAAGTTCACATACTGATTGTATCATTTGGTATTTGGTATTCTGTTATTGATTGATGCAGCATGAATTGGATTTGAAAGACTCCATCACACTATAATATCGGTTTGTGCATGTTGGAGCTCGACAGAGTCCACCTACTCCACCGACTTCAGAACACAGTTGCCTACAGTTCAAACCAGAAGTGGGAGCATCTGTGATACATTTGTGTAGTAAACAAATGTGCATACCTTCATGCAGGATTGATGATACTGGATACTGCTGGTGTCCCTGGAAGTAGGTGCCGTTTGCTGGTGTGACTCCCAATTCTGTTTAACTACCTGAGCAGCCAATCAAACAAGGCGAAAGCTCTCCTACGTATCCTCTTCAAGGAAAGTGAACCTCTTTCTCAATCTCTGCTTCCACCAACTGTCCAATATCACAAATCCGAACCCGAAACTTATGAAGCTCTTGTTCCATCATAGCGGTTGAACTAACATCATTAAATCTCATGAAACTAAGGGATATGTGAATAGATATCTCTGGTTGATTGCTCCTCCATATCTCTCACCTGCGTGGTTGTTTCTTTCATAAGAACCCTCTAACAATAATCCAGTGGGCAGCTGCAAGTGGCTATGCATTGGTTGGGTGCCAGGGCCTACTCTGTATATACTGACATTTAAACATGGATGGAGCATGCGCCGCGTGAAATCAAGAGGGTGCAAAATTGCCAAGAGTAAACTAGGTGATCATGACGACGCTAACAAAGGAGGATGAAGAAGCTACCAGTAACCATCACAGTTTTCGAATGCAGGTCCAAACCGGCCGTTACATCCTCAGCAGTAGAACTAGATCCTAAGGAGCTCGGTGCAGAACCCATTTCCTTGGCTCACGCGATCTTGTTCAACATCAAACTCGTGAATACCGAAGCGTCAAGTGTTCACTGTGGGAAGAGACAAGCGCTGCAGCAGCGTGACACATTCCATGGTCAGCATGGCAAGTGATAAAAGAGGCCCGGGAGTTGAATGCTGCCTCAGCAGGCCTGCCTGCGTGGCCCCACCCCGTCCCTCCGCCTCGCCCCCCCTCGCGGCAGCGCCGCGGCCCACGGTCGCAATGCCAAGCGCCCCCCTCCCGCTCCACAACCCCGCCCCCCGCGCCGAGTCCCTTGCTCCCGAAACTACTGTCGCACATTGAACTCAGTATTACTGTACGCATCCACCATGCATGCCCCATGAATGCAAGAAATACATCCATCGCATCGTGACTTTGCCATCGTACAATCCTGTGTGTGTGAACATGGCTCCTCATACACTCATATTAGAGACCGTGAACATTCAAATTTGAAATTTGAAACAACATTCAATGTACTTCCAAAACGAATGGACGTCATTTAGCGGTGATTGTTGTCATCCAGGTGATTGACCACCTGTCCCCAGCGTCTTCGTCCCGTCGTTCTGTGTCTTCGAAATTGTGTTCTCGCCAGTGCGTACACACAGGCGGAAGGGGACGCTTCGCATACGAGACATTTTGCTTCAGTATTCATGTCGCTTGAACGGTTCAGTCATCTTCATATCGACCTCGCCCACTATCTGTAAACTGCAGAGGACAATCTCGAGAAAGAACTGAGACGTTCCCTCCATCGAAGTGCTTTCACAGGTTGATGTCACCACTGTAACTCTTTGCTCTCCTGTTGTCCCCCTTGTGTTTTCTTTCTGTTGCACACTATGAAGTAGCCTTCCCAGGGTGCGCATTCAGAGTTCTCATTTTGATCATTTCCTGCTGTCCTTGTTGTTATTGGCCTTCTCTTCAGATTCTCTTGGCGGCGTGGTAGAAGTCCTTCCTCATTTTGTCTTTAGGATTCACTATACATACTATCTTTTTTCTTGCAGCACTGTTGCTCTCACCGGCCTCTTTTATCACTTGCCCTCGGGTTGAGGCAGCATTTCGCAAAAATCCAAAGGAAACGTCTGAACAGTGGATCAAGAACTCAACGAAGGTCGTGTGGGTACTATGCTTGGCTTTTGGAGGCCATCGAGACAGTTAGGAACAAGTTTCCAGAAGCTAAGGTGGCTACAAGGAATAAAGTTGGATGGCTATACTGTCTCATTGGAGCCATGGTTTGTGAACAACAGGACAGTGGATCCCATGAGAAAACACGGGATGAGGAATAGTGAACTGTGTCCAGGGCTTCAGCTCTTGGCATTGGAAGAGATCTTAAGTGTCTCATGTACTTCCTGCTTAGTGATCTGAATAGGCTTCCCTGGCAGTTTCCAGCATGATGGTTCCATCCTATACATAGCATGAGCAGATTAAGTACTTGACCAAAGTGGTCTCTGTGTTGGAAAACCATTGGCGTGTGGTCAGGCTAGGGATTGAACCTAGGACCTCCCCCATTCCGGTGGGGTGCTCTACCACTGAGCTACCCGTCCCGTTCTGTCCTCAGAGGTGACGTGCACAGGCTATAACCTTGACACCCCTCAAGGCATAGCCCTTATAGCTGATGCCCACCCATTCTGACCACCGCCCCGACCTTGGCTCTGATACCATGTTGGAAAACCACTGGCGTATGGTCGGGCTAGGGATTGAACCTAGGACCTCCCCCATTCCGGTGGGGTGCTCTACCACTGAGCTACCCGTCCCTTTCTGTTCTCAGAGTGCCATGCAAGGGCTATAGCCTTGACACCTCCAACACTCTGTACCAGTTCTGATTACTGACAAGGTATGCCCATTCTTGTACTTTACTATGTACACAGTGCATGACTTTAGTTGTGGGAAGAGGCCATTTTTATACTATTGCATACTATGACATCACCAGTTTTGGCATTGTTATCACCCCATACAACACCAATGTGCTTCCACCATGCCTACATTGTTGCCGAGTGCATGGAAATATCACTACTATCACAAAACCTCGCAATATTTTGGAATGTGGGGGGGGGGGGCAGCGGGCAGTTCAGGCTGAAGATGGTTTCTTGAAGGTCGAACACCTCCTTCTGTCCATACATTCGCCAGACATTTTGTTCTTGTTGGAAATTCAACACCCATTGTCCAGACTGACATCCATGTGAAGGGGTGCAGTGAATTGTATACACAACCACCATGGTATGGAATATGTGCAAATTTGGAGGAAGACATTAATGCACCCCCAAACAGGGATACAGTGTGCATGGCCACATCTACTCTTCTGGGCCTCATACAAACACTTTGAAGAGGGGATATGAGCTTTTGAGCCTTTAGCTCATTGTATGGAGTGTGTGCAGTCTGTTGCACCACCTTCTTGCATTTGCTCATCATTATATTCAGTGTGTGCAGTTTGTTAAGGGTCCAGTGTGCATGTTCATTGCCTCATGTGTTCAGTGTTCCCGCCAATATCCTATGCAATACAGATGAGGTTTCAAAAGCATGGTGCGGTGATACATGCTTCCCAGGTGTGACAGGGAGGGACACTGTGAACAAATGTATATGAACACATATCCAAGCATTTCACTTTTGGAAGTACTGTTCGACAGTTATATAAGTGAACAACTATAACATTCCAATATTGTTTAAGGTTGCAACCAGTGAATTGGACTGGTATAATGTAGGTGAAGGACTGGTTTATGCACTGCCATTACATACAAGAGCAATCTGGTATCATTTGAGATAATTATGTATCATATACGCGATCGGTGCCAGCGTTTCTTTGTCTACAATAACATTCTTTTTCTCAATGTCACAACAACAATTCTCTGTAACCAGATTGTCATCAGGTGCATGGAGTAGTTTGACAAATTCAGGTAAAGACATTCTGCTGGGTAATAAGTACATGACCTTCAGGAGAGTTTAATATCACACAAAACCCTTATGATTCGCACAACTAGAGTCTGATCCATACACTGCATCATTTATCCCTCTTGCAACACAATTCAATTTGCGAATGGAAACCTATTAAGTAAAGAGGTACAGGTTGTGGATTGCTTTGAACTGACCTTCCTGCACAAAGGCAACCAGGAGTCAGTGCCCACCTAGCTTCGTTGTCTCCACATTTATAAAGACATTGCCCATCAAGTAAGAAGGCCATTGAAGACATTAAGGCAAGGCATACAAGTGGGGTACATTAAGTGCAATGAAATCAACTACACTGAGGAGGTCTGATTTGAAGAGCCTACTTTGTCTCCCACTAACACATTCTAACCTTGAAGTGAGGATGTATGTCATTATACTGAAACTCCTACCAATATCCTTAGAAAAACATACGTGCAGTAATATATATTCTAGACTGGTATGACAGTACTGTGTTTGCTCTACAACCACAAGCACCATAGGAAAAACGTAACCACACACCAAAACAACAGTACATCAAATATAGGCAATCACTTACACATCCACTCACAGCACACATAAACACGAAATATAGACTTTGCAACTCAGTACAAAGACAAACCGCTACTCCATGCATACAATGGCACGGGACCACATTGTTGGAACATTGCTTTGAGGAACACATAGGAAACAAGCACCCAACATTAAAAGCAGCAAACACACATAAGAAAATCAAACGGAAGGCATGCAGCTTCATATCCTCCGATCATCGCCCTCCACGACACCATACCTCGTTCAGCCATATTGTCAACTACTCCCTTTGCATTATCAATGTTGCCACATTTGGCATACGTGCCCACTAGGTACAATTCCTGATGATGTCACCATGGACCTCTTTGCCCTTTTCCAGGGCTGCCAGGCTTGCACAAGCACACCACAAGCACTGGGGTCAGAAAAGTATTCATTCCAGACCCAAACTCTATCCCTGCTACTTCAACTATCCATGCTTTGCACAAATCATGCATACATCCTCGCCTTGCTGCTAGCAGCTGACAATGACAGCCTAGTTTTGTTCTAGCAAACTGTTCCACCCTTGACTGTGGTCGGAAACATATTCATTCCGGAGCTTCTCTTCGTCTCTGTTATCTATTTTTCGATACTTTCCTGTTGCCACATTGGCAGTAACATGTCAAAACCACTCCAAACCCAGCATAGATCCACCAACTAGCTAACTTGCAGAATTCAACATGAAAATTTAGGGACGACTGTAATAACAAGGAAAAACAGGTTGAAATGTGTTGAAGAAGGTGCCTTCATTAGCTCCATGTTGTCTTCTATCCAAAAGCCCTAATCAGAGCGCCTCAAACAAATACCAAAATGATTGTTTTGTTGTCGTTGTTGTTTCCAATTGAGCATCTATCCACGCAGGTTTCATATAGTTATTGATCCACAGGGATCAGAAGTAATCTTATGCTTGAAATCCGGCCCTTTATCTGAACCTCTATCCCTGGTCCTTCAGCTATCCCTGCCTGTGTACAAATCATGAATACATCTACAGCCTTGCTACTAGCAGCTGACACTAATAGAGTGAAGTGCTTCCAACAAACAACCTACTTATTACAGTAGTTCCAATCTGAATTGCATCTGCTTCTTTTTGTAATCCAACAGGCAGTCACCTTTTTGTCTCCATTGTCCCACCATTGACTGGAGTCGGAAAGTGTTCATTCCAAAGCTTCTCCTCATCTCTGTTATCTGTTTTTGGATGTTCCACACTACCACACTCCCTTCATACATGTCCATAGGGTATTGTTCAGAATGACATTTGGTACAATTGCAGCTCTGACAATGTCACCATGGACCTCTTTGCCCTTTTCCAGAGCTGCCAGGCTTGCACACGCATTGAAGATACACACAAACGTGATGTGGTCGGGCTACACAGAGAACATCATTCATCTCTTCCTCAACACCCTCTCTACAGATTCCCATTATTTGGCATAGGCCTTGTGAGACCCAAACTGTCTTGCAGGCCCTCAAAGCACCTTGTGGGCGTTATGAAGTATCTTTTCTCTACACCTCTATGTGCATCAGTGTACCATAAGCCATTTGGACTCCCAATCAGCTTCATAAATTGTCTTTCATTCTTTCTTAGCAAAGATCAGTCCATCCCTCCATATTTCGTCGAAGATCCACTGCCGAATGTGAGCTTAACAGATCAGGGCTTATCTCATTGTAAACAAACAACCTACACACGCTTTAGTTGTATATCAATCTGCTACACTGTGGTGTAGGTCTGGTGACGCTGGTGTGGATAGCAAAATGGCCAGCCTTCGTAAGTTCGTCTATGAAAATTAAAACTGTATATGGTCAATCCAATATATGCACGGGGTTTGATGCCACACGCTGCAGTATGTTGGCAATCAAAGCCCTATGTGGTCCTGACTTATCCTTGACACCTCTAGAACATAGAGAAAAGTCGATAACATTCAAGCCTCGCACCATTTCTAGTTACCTTGCGCACTTGTGACAAACCTATCAATGTAGATTTTGCAACGTGCTCGCTGTAGTTAACTTCCTGAGATCAAGACAACATTTTGCAAAGATGCAAAGTTCTCACCAGATTCTTCAGATGTTGGGCTTTGTCGAAATGCACCATCACTTTGTGAAGCGTTCGCGGCCGGTACTTGTCTACGACCTTTTTTCTTTGCCTTCCAACTCTTGTCTACCCACAACATTTCTCACTCCTCTTTGAGCCTCCAACAACGCTTCCAATCAACCACTCTCTGTCCGTGTCTGCTCTGAGGTTAAGCTAACCTATAAGCATGTGGGTCCACAAGAAGCTGCGATAAACGAAACTAGGGGAGTTGTAATAGGAAGGCAGTAGTAGACACTCCTGTCAATAACAAACTACTCAAACGACACAAACAATGTCTCTAAACAAAATAGTTCTCCGTCTGCATCTGCATCTGAAGTGAACCCAACTTCGTCTTCCTCAGCAATTGCAAGAAAAAAGCAGATGGGTACCAGCGTCGGGAATCGTGGCAGCGAAGTGAAGTGAAGTTTTTTTTTTTTTTTTTTACGCTCCAGTGTGAAATTGGCGGGATAGGCTCATGTCGAGTGACCCAACGTGTATGATGGCAAAGTCATGATGTCATGGATGTATTTCTTGCATTCATGGGGCATGCATGGTGGATGCGTACAGTAATACTGAATTCAATGTGTGACAGTAGTTTCGGGAGCAAGGGACCCGGCACATGGGGCGGCAGGTGGAGCGGGAGGGGGGCGCCTGGCACTGCGCGGCGCTGCTGCGAGGGGGGGCGAGGTGGAGGGAGGGGGTGGGGCCACGCAGGCAGGCCCGCTAAGGCAGCATTCAACTCCCGAGCCTCTTTTATCACTTGCCGTTAAGTATCTCTTTGTGTCTCTGGTTCCGAGAGCTTTCCTCGCCAGTGACGTGGCACTCTAGTTGTCCTTTTCCGGGCCTGTATGGGGCCCGCTTTGACTTGCAGCAACGCTGCACAGGAACCTTCCGAACACGAAGTCACAGACATTGCCTCATTTTGACACGCGGTTGCTGGCCATGTCGACAGGTTTCGGCTAAACCTAAGAGCGGGTTTAGCTGGAAAAGAATAAATTTCATTTTAAGTTTTTGAGCGTGTGAAGCTAGGATTCCTCTGACGGATGAATGCAAGGTAGGTAGACTTAGGATGAATTATGTGCTGGATAAACCTATTATTAGTTAAGCTATTTTGTTTTACTTCAACAGCTAGTTTAGGATCAGGGTTATCCTACATGGCCGCTGATGTGTGATTCCTACGATCTGTAATCTGATCGACCAATGACGGTGTGTAGACACCTATCTATATGATTAGCCATTTGGCACTTCTATTTAAACCTGGCCTTTGGGCCCTTGAGCGGTGGTGGGATTGATTTCACAAGTGTACTCGTGATTGTGTTGGATCGTGTATGATTGAGCTTGCATGTTGTTAGAAGGCTGCTTGGGACTTAGACACTTTTACGGGATCTGTGGGGTACCCTTAATTTTTGCACAGACTGAGACCAACAGGAGCCTTAGGGGTGACAGCAGTGCACTTTAGGGGGGGGGGGGGGGGGGGGGGGGGGGGGGTTACACAGCCCGTCACAGTCCGACACAGCCGACACAGCCAGACATAGCCGTCACAGCCAGTCACAGCTCGACACAGCCGACACAACCCAACACAGTCGCACAGCCAGTCACAGCTTGACACAGCTGTCACGACCATAAGGAACGGATAGCAGGACAGGGAACAACATCTGCGAATGGAACATGTTAGTTTACGGATGACGGTTAGTGAGGGAAACGGTTAGAACAACGGGTAGGAAGATAAAGCCAGGAGCAAGGACTGGAAAAGGATCACTTCTGGAAGGACTTTGGGGAAGAGGATCACGACTTGGAAATGAAGCGGAGAGCGGATCTTGGAGCAGAAAGAGGGTTAGCACGGAGTAGGAGGAGAACGATATGTTGATACTTGCTGAATGCAAGAAGTAGAGTTGTAATGTAGAGCAGAATAGAGACACCATGGCTTCAGCCTGATACTTGATAGATATTAATCTGATACATACTTCATACTCACACTGTGTAGAGAGACCTGAGTGAAGCTGTGGAATGAATGGATGGAACTTGATAGATTTCTGAAGCAAACTGATACTTAATTGCAGATAGTAAGGTAACTCGTTAACATGAATGCGGGAAGGAGTACAAATAGGAAACACCCCCATGATACACTAGCTGTAGGTCATGACTGATTGTTCTGAGCGGGCTGAGTGCTTAGAAATTTCCAACTCTTCTATCTTGGAGTTCCCACCTCGGATAGCGAAGGGATGGGTGAGTAAAAGCCGCGCGACATTTGGCGACCATACTGGGGAACTGGGTCATGAACAACCAAATGTGACAGGCATCTGGTGGGATCATGGTGGTTGCAGAATTAAAGAATTTCATGTGAATCAAATTCCTTGTGAAACTGAGAAGGAAAGATTGTCCAAACGATTCTTTCAGAGGTTCTTGGAATTGCCAGACGGTTGTAAAGAAAACATTCTTAAGAGAGTGCATGATGCTGACCCAGAATGGGGTCTGGAGAAAGGAGTGATAAAGATTTATCAGGTGGCCTGTAGAGGAAGAGCGCGTTGGTTATCAACACTGGTTTATGTGATAGCATTGCTATCCATTAAGCGAGTAGAGTTTGAAGGCTGGGAGGAAAGAAAGGTGAATGTTTATACTCATATGCATGAAGAGCTTGTACTGGTAAAGAATTGGATTCCAAAGGATATTTTGTGGATCAAACTCACACCAAGAACAACTTTCCAGACTTGTTTGCCATATGGTTATATGGTAACGGAGACTTCTAGTATAGCCAAGGGTGCATTGAAGCTTGAAAGAAACCCAGGCATATACGAGAGATATTACAAAAGAGAGTTTTGGTTATTGCCACATTAAAAGAAATGAAAGACATGGGACATGAGTGATGAAAGAGAAGCTAGACGCCAAAGATATTCAGCAAAAAGAGAAAGCTATTTGAAAGCTAATTATCCATATCTTTGGGAGAGAGGAATAGACATAGGGGAATCATCTGGACCTCTCACACCATTAAGATCAGAGAGTACATCACCCATACCGGAAGAACTAGAGTTGGATGTCACTCCTTCTTTTTCTTTGCAAGAAAGATTAAGGGAATTGGTACGGGAAGAAGATCAATCACGAGGTGAAAGATCTGAGGTACATCCCTGGATAAAAGATTTGACAGAAATCTTTGATAAGAGTTGGCATGGAACACCAAAAGCAGGAACTCCAGTTTCTGAAGCGGAAGGTGAAGAAGGAGGAGAGGATGTGGCAGAGCCAACGGAGAGTTCAGACTCTCCAACACCATTGCAGTTGAGTTACATGAGTGAAGAAGAAACCCAAGGGCAGAACTAATAGAGAGAAGAAATTGGAAGAGGAAGAGTATGAAGAAGTAGACCCAACAGCTGAGGTTCAGACTACAACCAGGACATCCCAACCCGTTGGACCTGGATCAAGTAGAGCACTTGGATCACAGGCCAACGAAGGTGTCGGCTCAGGGGGATCAGGCGGGCTGCCTGGATCTGGCTCTGGGGGGACAGGGAGTGTGGGAAGTAGTGCAACTGGAGCTGGGAATACTGTGAATATCGTGGGGCCAGTAGCAGGGAGTGCTCAAGGGCCACCACTTGGTGGAAGATCCACCACAACAACAACAGGTCCTCAAGGACCAGCACCAGCAAGGGTGCAAGCACCTGTCAGTGGGCAGAAGGTAGGGCCTCAGATGGCGTTACAACCAACACGGGCAAAACCACATTTTCCAATATATTCAGGAAAAGGGGATCCCGATGTACACATTAGCCAATTTGAGCACATGTGTATAGTGAACAATGAGAATGGCGATGATGCCAAGATGAGATTGTTTCCTTGTTCACTTATCAAGAAAGCAAGTGAATGGTATGCAAGATTCCCTGATAATCATTTCCTAACCTGGAATGGCTTGAATACAGCATTCCGAAATAGGTTTAGGACAAGTAAAACTGAGGATGAAGTGTAAGGAAGTTTACAACAGTTAAAGCAAAAGAAGCATGAAACTGTTGAGGAGTATATGGAAAAGATGGAATTGATGATGAAAAAGCTGGCTGCTGTACCAGCACCAGGTTTACAGAAGACTGTCGCGCAGCTTTTACTCACCCATCCCTTCACTATCCGAGGCGGAAACTCCAAGATAGAAGAGTTGGAAATCTCTAAGTACTCAGCCCGCTCAGAACAATCAGTCATGACCTACAGCTAGTGTATCATGGGGGTGTTTCCTATTTGTTTTCCTTCCCGCATTCATGTTAGCTAGTTACCTTACTGCTGGTAATTAAGTATCAGTTTGCTTCATCAATTTATCGGATTCCATCAACCCATCAATTCATTCCACAGCTTCACTCAGATCTCTCTACACAGTGTGAGTATGAGGTGTGTATCAGATTAATATCTATCAAGTATCAGGCTGAAGCCATGGAGTCTCTAATCTGCTCTACATTACAATTCTATTGCCTGCATTCATTAAGCATCAACAGCTCCTCCTCCTACTCCGTGTTCTCCATCTTTCTGCTCAGAGATACGCTCTCTCCTCCTTTCCCCCAGTGATGTCCGAAGTCTTCCCCAAGAAGTGCTTCCAAGAATAATCCCCCTTCAGTCCTTGCTTCTAGCTTTATCTTCCTACCCGTTGTTCTAACCGTTTCCCTCACTAACTGTCGTCCGTGAACTAACATGTTCCATTCGCAGGTGTTGTTCCCCACAGTCGTTTCTTGTCCGGCTATCCGTTCCCTATGGTCGTGACAGCTGTGTCAAGCTGTGACTGGTTGTGTGAAACTGTGACCGGCTGTGATCGGCTGTGTCGGGCTGTGACTGGCTGTGCGACTGTGTTTGGCTGTGTCGGGCTGTGACTGGCTGTGTGGCTGTGTCGGCTGTGACGGGCTGTGTTGGCTGTGATGGGCTGTGTCGGGCTGTGACGAGCTGTGTTGACTGTGTCTGGCTGTGTCGGCTGTGTTGGCTGTGTTGGCTGTGACGGGCGGTGTCACCCACCCCCCCCCCCCCCCCTAAAGTGCGCTGCTGTCACCCCTAAGGCTCCTATTGGTCTCAATCTGTGCAAAAATTAAGGGTACCCCACAGATCCCGTATAAGTGTCTAAGTCCCAGACAGTCCTCTAACATTACCCCTTCCCCTCTCAAAAAGCCGTGTCCTCACGGTTTACTTATTGGGATTAGCAAACCTTTGTGAGCGAGCACCTTTCTGACGTTGAGAGTTTCGTGGCGGACTGTGTGTACGAGCCCGAGGTCTGTCACTGGTTGACGGAGATGATTGAACACTACCTGGATATGTGAGGCCCTCTGGAGGCTGATATCGAGGTAACCTTTCAGGCATAAGAGACCCCCGTTTCTTCTTTTCTGCCATCTGAATTGCATAGTCTTCTCCCATGTCAAAAGAGTCCGCTGAAGAAACAGTTGTATCAGAATCCTCATCGCCTCTCAGGTGTTTTAATTGTCAACTTTTTGTGGAATCCTCTGGGGCATACAATGTTGTCCTACCATGTCTGGAAGTTTATATTTTAAAACTTGCTGTAAACGCTGAATGGCAAAATTGGTGAAGACCCTGAGCTCCTTCTCTGTCCAGGTGAGTGGGGTACCAATGACTTGTGAATTGTGCAAGTATTTCCATGCCACATGTCCCTTATAGAAAATATCATCAATGCCGAATTTCTGTGTTGACAAATTGTTCCAGGCCGCATGAAACCATGAACGAATTTGAGAATCTTTTTGTATCATAACTTTTGCCTCATATAGGTACATATGAGGTGGCACTGAAGGTAAGACCCAATGATCCCCACTGGAATAACTCAGAAAGCGCGATTGCATCTTGTGCTGCTCAATGTGATAACGTACCAGAAAACAAGCAGCGTAGAATAACCCGCATCCCATGACAATACTTGCTACCTCCTTGGTCTTGGTATAAATGAATCCATGTACAACTTGGAAAGCAATTAATTCCTTCAACATGGTACCTGCCTCATGCCAGTACTGTGCAAAGTGATGATCCTCAATTGGTCGATTGTTCGGAAGAACTTTAGTCCTAGTTGCCACTAGCAGCCATATGCGCATGATTTGATAGTAATGTGCGAATGACTGCGGAGGACTAAATTCTTTCCAAACCAAATCCAACACAATGGGAATTTGGTTGAAGGGCATAATCATAGCCCTACTGTACTCCCTTGCAGCTGGAGTTTTAGGTGGGTTAAAAGCAGCATTGCCCCATACGTCAGGCTGTGGTGGCTGTGGCGTGGCTGTAGTAACAACAGGGTCAGCTACTGGCACAGTGACTTGTTGTGGTGTTGGTGGCACTGGCTCTTGTATCATTGGCATCTCCTGCACCTGCTGTGAAGAAGATTGAAAAGCCAAAGTTCTGGCTTGTAAATAAGAAGCCATTAGCTGTTCCTCAGGTATATAGACTCTTTTGTCAATCTCTGAAGTTAGGTCCTCCACTTGAGAGTCTGCAGTCCATCTACATCCTCCTGTAACTCCGCTATCCTACTATAGACATTGTCTATAGTAGTTGTGGCAATGTTCTGCACTTGCAATCTGAGCTCATTCATCTCGCTTTGGGTGAGCTTTCGTGGTGCTTTGCCCTCCACTGGCCCTTGTGCTAACCAGACTTGCATAAGGTGGTTATCCACCAAGTTGCTTGTGGTTCCTCTGAGAGTGTGATCCTCTCTGAGTTTGTACACATCTAACTGCTGTTGTAAAGCCTCCATGCGCTTCGCATGAGGTTCAACCAAATTCGCATAAGCAGCAAGCAGATTATTGGCTTCCTTCCAAGCCTTGTTAGTGACCGAGATTTCATTTCTATTGGCCATGACCGTTTGTTGCAACTCCAGGATGTGCTTCTCTTGGTCAGCTTCAACCTGCCTGTATTGCTTGAAAGTATCCTCATTGCGACAGATTGTATTCTTCATATCGACAATGAGTTTCATTTGCTCAACATTCTCTTCTTCTGCCTTCGTACATTTTTCCGCTTGACTGTTTATTTCTTTTGTAGATTGGTCAAGCATAGTTGTGAGTGTAGCACATTGTATGGCCATCCTGTCATGCACTATCTGCAACTCCATATGTAGTGCATTCACTTCTTGCAACTTGCTTTCATGCTTCACCTGCATTTGGTATAGCTGTTGCTTATGTGCTTCGTGCAAGTGTTCTTGTGCGAGGCCTGCCTCAATCAATTGTTCCTTGGCCAATTGCAAAGCCGCTTCTGTACTCTTCAAGTTTTGCTGCATTTTGAGAGTGACCTCTTCATCGACATTGTTTGCACATTCTGTGGCAAGTCGAGCCTCAAACTCTTGCCTGAGTTCCTCCCTCAAAGCTGCCAATTGAGTAGTGGGAACATGGGATTTGACATAAGTACCCAACAAATTCAGTGTCCTGCTTATGGAACTCATAAGCATAGCCTGTTGAGGGTCATCATGGTGAGCTTGCTGCTGTTCTCCCTGATCCTCAACAGTGTGATGCCTTACGAACCATTCAGGCCATTGCCCCACCAGATTTTCTTCCTGAACCACTTCATCCGTCACGGGTGCTGCAGTGTCTTGGCATTCTACCTGTGGTACCTCCGTCACAGGTGTGTGTATTATATGCGCCGCAGGGTTTCCCTTGGACAACCGTTGCACCTCCGGAATCACTATGTCCTTGACCATACCAGAATATTCATAGAGAAGGTCCCCCTTCTCAATTTCTGCCACCACCTGTTCTGTAGTGGGAATATCTAACCCTTCTTTTTCTAAATCAATTATTTCTGGTTGAACTGCATGGACAACTTGTGGTAACCTTGTGACAAGCCGATCCTCTGGCTGTGATGGCTGTGATACTGAAGTAACTTCCTCTTCCCTCTCTGAAGGTCCTGCTTCCAGTAATAGCAGTTCTCTGTGCTGCTGTGCCCTTCCTGCACAAAAACTTGGGAAACATTATCATGCGGATTCCGTGAAGCCAGTGGATCCGCCACTACAGTCTTTCCCCGCCTCTGTCTCTTATTCTTGGGTTGCCCTATTAGTCCACCCTCACTGTGTGAAGAGCCTTGCTCTTCCATTGCAGTGGTTTCTGGCTCAAACACTCCCATCTCCTTTCTTTCTCGCGCATCAAGTATGTCAGAATCAAGAATTATTTGAGCAATGATTGGGCCAGACACTATGATAGGAGACTTTGCGGCAGTACCCTGTAATCTTTTCATTCCTCTACCAGTGCGTTGTACATTATGTCCGCCCATTCTACCTCTTATCCTCTCAGGGCTTTGAGTATTTCCTCTGCGAAGGATCTGCTCAAATACTGTTGGTTATGTTTCACGGCAAACAGAACGTTCAATACCTGGCCTACCTCCTTTAGCCTTGGGTACACGGCCTTGGTACAAGCATAACCCTGAGTTTTAAAGAAACTCCCTTCTTGGAATAAGTCCCCTATTTGCAGTCTTGCCCTGTGCTCCTCCACATGGACCTGGCCTGCTGGCAATCGAAACAATTGCTGGAGGTATAGGGGAGTAATTACTAATTCAACTCCCTTCACCATTGTTGCTCATGTCCTTGGCTCAAAGTTCTGCAAGAATTGTAACATGTACTGTCTATGGTGCAATGTCCAATCTTTGCTTTGCAATCCTTGCAATCTCAGCTCCTTCAGTATCTGTATCGCCTGTGGGGTAGCAATCGTTTGTTTCTGCAGAATTGTGGTGCTCTTCACCCTGATTTCCTCCATTCCTCTCACTCTCTTCATTCTAGACCCACAGAAATGTTTTGGCTGTAACAACTAAAGAAATGTCTGTAGTGCACAAAGCATAAACGTATGGTTGCCACAAAAAGCTATGGGTAATTTCTTGTAAGCCTGCGGGGCTTGCAAGCATCGCTTAAGAGAAAAGATCCGCTCTGTTGTTTCGTCCCTATGCCATTGCGTAAGTAATATTGCGAGTGTATAGTCTGGTAGTTCCTCCATAGCTTCAAAGCTATAGCATTGATGGTTTGTCCCGTCGAGACGCCCGTTACTCAGAACGACGCCGACTCTTGCGCTTAATTTCCCTCCAATTTCTTGATCCTTTCTCTGGCTTTCTATTGGCTGTAACCGCTGTGACTGGATTTTAGATTTAATTTTCTTTAGTGGACTTTCCCTGCTGGACTGTCCACTAGGATAACACATGTGACAAGAATTTCGCTTTTCTGTACTTGTCGTTTGTTCTGTTGCCCCTTTTCTGTATTCATTAATGGGCCCGCCATTCATCCAATTTGACGCACTGATTAGGTATTTTGACGGCCATTCTTGTCCCCTTTCTTGATGACATCCGTTCTTGCACTTCCTTCTCAGCTGTGTGTTGCGCCTTGACTTCCACGTGTCCCTTTGTAAACTGTCTTCCGTCCTTTCTTCCGCCGGCCATTTCACTGAAGTTATCATGCGTCCACCTGTCACTGATTCTATGGATTGTGTAACCCTAGTAGGCTGTGTTAAGCTGTGATAGGCTGTGTCATACTGTGGTATGCCGTGATAGGCTGTGATACACTGTGGTAAGCTGTGATACGCTGTGGTAGGTCGTGATAGGCTGTGTTGCGCCGTGCTGGGCTGTGATAGGCTGTGTCTCGCTTGTTCTGCCCGCCCTGGTTATATATGCTCGGCCTAGCGACAAGTGCTCCATTCTCCGTCGGTAACACTGGCGCAACCCGTGACTGCTTTTGCGTTTCAACATGCAAATCATGCTGCAATGGCTTGTCATGGATACCACTGCACCCCTTCAACTTATTAGTATTGACTCTTCCCAGCATCTCTTTGTTAATGGTTTGTAACATGGCGGTGTTGTTATCATACATCTTTTGTATGACATAAGGTCCTTTCCATGGTGATTTAAGCTTAGAAGCTTTAATCTTTCCCTTCTTCTGCAACCATAGAACCAAATCTCCCGTCTTAAAAGTCTTTAACTTGCCTTCATCAAACTGTTCCTTCCTCTTCATCTGAATTCTGGTCATATTATCAGCTGCATCAGCACGTACTTCTTCCACATGGTATAATTCATGTTTCCTGACTTTAATGGAATCTTGCAATTCCATTCTCTTTCCCCATTCCATTCTCATGGTAGGTAACAGGAATTCCACTGGAAGTAAGGCTTCCATACCATAAACTAATTGGAATGGTGTATACTTAGTGGTGACTTTATATGAAGTCTTGTATGACCACAAAGCTGTCAGCAGCTTTGTATCCCAATCCGTTCTGTTTGCATTGACTATCTTAGCCAAGATAGTACATAGTATTTTGTTGGTAGCCTCTGCCTGCCCATTACCCTGTGGGTAATATGTTGTACTCTTCCTATGCACAATCATGAACTCTTTAGTCAACAATTCAATGGTCTCATTAATGAAGTGACTTCCTTGATCACTGATAAATTCCAAGGGACAGCCAAATCGTGTAAGTATGTTCTCATACAGAAACCTTGTTGTGGACTTGGCTGTGTTGTCCCTCAAAGCTTGAGCTTCCACCCATTTTGTAGTATAATCAGTGGCTGTAATTATGTACCTGTTCTGTGTATTCTTGACTGGTGGGTTAATTGGTCCAACAAAGTCTAGTCCCCATTTCTGAAATGGTTCCGTAGGCATTGTAGGATGCAAAGACATTTTCCCAGATCTCTGCAAAGGTCCCAACCTCTTACATTCATCACAACTCTGACAATACTTGTGTACATCTTTGAACAAAGTAGGCCACCAGTAACCTGCATGTAGTATTTTCCTGCTGGTAGTCTCTTCTCCAAAATGACCTCCTGCCACTCCTTTATGAACTTCCTCCAAAACTTTATTAACTTCATGGTGGTATAAGCATCGCTTCAGCACTCCATCTGGTCCTAGCTTATACATTCTGCTCCCTACCATAGTGTAAGGTAGAGCCTTGATAGCAATTCTCTTTCTCTGCTCCTTTCCATAACTTGGTGGGCACTGACCATGAGCAAGGTAGTATCTGATTGGCCACTGCCAATCTAACCATTCATCTGCACTTCCTTGCACCTCCATTACAAATAAACTCGCATCAGGTAACTGATCGTCTAATCCTGTGGCGGCCTCTCATGTTGTTAGTCGTGACAAATGATCTGCCACAAGATGCAAACGGCCAGGCTTGTAAACAACTTCGAACTCAAACTCATGCAATATTATTTACCACCTCGCTATCCTTCCACTTATCAAAGGTTTGTTCACCAAATATATCAGAGCCTGGTGATCCACATAAAACATAAACTTTCTTCCCAATAGGTAATGCCTGAATTTCTTGACTGCATAAATCATTGCCAGTGCTTCTCTTTCAGTTGTGCTATAGTTCCTTTCAGCACTGTTCATCAACCTGCTAGCATAGTACACAGGTGAATCTATATTTCCTGTAACATTCTGGGCTAACACCACTCCTAGTGCTTCTCCAGAAGCATCACAGTGAACATGAAATATTTTCTGCCAGTGAGGACTAATCAGCACAGGTGTAGTTGTTACTGACAATGTAAGTTCCTCAAAAGCCTGTTGACATTCAGGTGTCCATGCAAACACTGCATCTTTCTTCAGAAGCTTGCTCAATGGTGCTGCTATCTGTGCATACCGTCTGACAAATCTTCTGTAATAACTGGTTTGTCCAAGGAATCTCCTTAGACTCTTAACATTCACTGGTGGTGAAGAGGCTTTAATGGCCTCTGTTTTCCTGGGATCCACAAGAAGTCCCCTCTTACACACAATGTGTCCTAGAAGCACCCCTGAGTTCACACAGAAAGTACACTTCTCTGGATTCAGGCCCAGAACTCTCATCCTGCATCTGGCCAAGCATGACTCCAATTTATGCAAGTGCTCATTCTTAGAGCTGTACACATTGAAATCATCCAAGAACACCTGCATGAAATCATCCAGATACTCATGAAAAGATTCACTTATCACTCTCTGAAAGGTCGCTGGTGCATTACAAAGTCCAAAGGGCATGACTTTGTATGCATAAGCACCCCAGTCTGTGATGAAAGTTGTTTTTCCTTGGTCTCCTTCTACCACTTGCACTTGATTATAACCACTGAAGCCATCCATGAATGAGTACATCTCATGGCCTGCCACAGTGTCTAATACTGCTTCTGTGAATGGCAAAGGGAAAGGATCTTTCTTCGTACAAGCATTCAGCTTCTTGTAGTTCACACAAACTCTTAGTTTACCATTCTTCTTGGGAACTATCACAATGGGTGACAACCAAGTTGTATACTCTATTGGGTATATAAACTTAGCCTCAACCAACTTCTTGATCTCTTCTCCAACCTTCTGTGCGTAGTTGGGATCCATTATGTACCTTGCATGTTTGATTGGTACTGACCCCGGTTCCAGTTCAATCTTATGCTGACAGATTTCAGGTGGTATCCCTTTTAAATCCTCATAGCTCCAAGCAAATACATCTCTATATTTGATGAACAAACTCTTAGCTTCTTCAAAGAATTCTGGCTCCAAATCAGCTCCTACCTTCACCATCCTCGGTTCCTCTTTAGTTCCCACATTCACTTCCCTCACTTGCTCATCAGCTGTGATTGTCCAACCAGTCACCACTTCATCCTTTAAACTCACAGTGGCTGGTTCCTCTAAGATTTCCATTTCTCCTTCTTTTTTTTCATAGAAATGTGATGGGTAACTGCTGGTTTCCTCTTCAATCGGTGTTGTTGACACTACACCACAGCAGATACCCCTTAAACAACTTAGGCCTTCCAGCCGCATCTCTGCAACCTGCTCCCACTCTGGGTGTGCAGCAAACAGGGTAGCTTCCTGCTCCTCATCCAGTCCTCCTCTCCAGTCATACTCTCTGACTCCTTGAGGTCTTCTTGTAGCAGGTAATCTACTAGATTTCTTTGTGGTAATTTGTATCTCATGTATCCCATTATGCACGGTTAGTAACTGAGAATTCCAGTCATGAAATACCCTGGCCTGTTTCAACCACGGACGTCCCAATAATAAGGAGTAAGCCTCCATGACTTCATCCATCTTCAACACAGTTACTGTGATCATAAAGATCATCTTCTGTATCTGTATCTTAACTCCTCATATTAATCCCAATGGCTGTACACTTCTTTGATATGCCATTGTTACTGTGAATGGGGCTGGTTTCATGTTACTTAGACCAAGCTTCTTCCTTAATTGGTCTGTCATGATATTTACTCCAGAACCTCCATCTATCAGTACATCAGTTAGTTCTGTGCTTCCAATTCTCAATTGGATTACTGGCATAGAATCATCAAAGTCCATGACTGTTTCTCGCCCTTTCGGCTTCACATTATAACTGGTCACCTTGCTGTTCAGGTCTGTGTTTCCTGTCTCCTGGGCAATTCGATTGATTGCTTGATACAGCCTGTGCCTACAATAAGGTGCCACAGCCAATAGTTGTCCAATGGTAATCTCCGCTTTGGTCTGGCATATTATTTCAGCCAAAGTCTCTTCATTACTTTGCATGTCTGCATCTTCTTTCTTCATTTCATCCTCACTCACTTCTTCTTCTCCATCAGAATCAGAGGAATCTGCCACAGGAATATCAGTACTCTTCTGCGTTTCCCTTATGGTATCTGCCACTTCCTTGTGCAGTTCCTTCTCATCTCTCCAAGCCTCATCATCTTCCGGCATATCACTGCCACCTTCATTATCATCTTCTTCCTCTACTACTGGAGGTATTAGTTTGGCTTTACTTCTTGTTACTATCATTGTACTTACTTCTGGTACAACACATGGCCTAACCATGTGAGCTGCCACCACTGGGCCCTCATTCACAGGAGCTCTCATCTCATTCTGGTGTCTAATCCAGAATGAACAGGCTGCCTTGCGATGTCTTGGCTGATTACAATAGTAACAGAGTTCTTCACCATTGGGTCCTCGCCCTTGGTCTGCTCTTGGATTATTTCTGTAATCCTGATTCCCGGGCTGGTAATTCCCCCTTGGATTACCCTGATAGTTGCCTCTGGAATTTCCTTGGTAATTCCCTCTTGAATTACCTCTCCCTTCCATGCCATTGTTATAACCACCAGACCTACCATAGTGGTCCTGATCATTGTTTCTTCTTGGCTGGGGTTGCTCCTGATGCACCCTTACTTGCCTAGGTTCTCTTGCAACTGTCCTTCTGTTGTAGTAACAATTCTCATTAGAATGGTTATCCATTTTACAGATAGTACAGTGTTTCTCCTTCATGTGGCATTCTATGGTGGTATGGCCTTCATTCTGGCACTTTGCACACCATGCACCCTTCCTCCAATGTGTTGCAGCCTCTGTAGCATACTTCTTCAAGATTTCTTCCAATCTTTTCTCATAGTTATCCCTCTTCAACTTCTCCTTTCTCTTACTCTTCCTTTTTAGTTCTTGCTCTTCTTCTTGATCTGACTCATCCTCAGAGTCCTCATCATCCCTTTTCTCTCTCCTGAGCATTCCCAATTGCTCAATTCTGTTTGCAGTTTCAAATGCCTCCTCCACTGTATTATGGGGTAACATATCCACTTTCTTTTGCAACTCTGGTCTTAGTCCACTCACAAACCAAGTCTTCTGTAACCCTGGTGCTGGTACTGCAGCCAGCTTTTTCATCATCAATTCCATCTTTTCCATATACTCCTCAACAGTTTCATGCTTCTTTTGCTTTAACTGTTGTAAACTCCCATACACTTCATCCTCAGTTTTACTTGTCCTGAACCTATTTTGGAATGTTGTATTCAAGCCATTCCAGGGGCGTAAGGGGCGCGCAGACGAGCGATGGGCCAATTTCCGCCCCGCAGAGCGACGATGTACATGACGAGGACATCATTCCAAGTCAATCTGCCGTTGTATCTTTGTCGCAGGTTGGTGAATTGTACTCAACCCAGCTGCACTTAGGGGTGAACCTAGCAGACTTGACGCGGGATTTGCCCATGAATTCTGATACTGATACCGAAGATGATACATCAAGGTGGAACACCCAAGTGCGAACCTCTTTGTCCGCAGCCCCAGTCATTTCTTTTGAAGGTCTTAATCGAAGAATCGGGGACCTGCTTGACCCAGAGTCTGTGTATGACTTGGCTATACTTGAAGTCTCCGTTACCATATAACCATATGGCAAACAAGTCTGAAAAGCTGTTCTTGGTGTGAGTTTGATCCACAAAATATCCTTTGGAATCCAATTCTTTACCAGTACAAACTCTTCATGCATATGAGTATAAACATTCACCTTTCTTTTCTCCCAGCCTTCAAACTCTACTCGCTTAATGGATAGCAATGCTATCACATAAACCAATGTTGGTAACCAACGTGCTCTTCCTCTACAGGCCACCTGATAAATCTTTATCACTCCTTTCTCCAGACCCCACTCTGGGTCAGCATCATGCACTCTCTTAAGAATGTTTTCTTTACAACCGTCTGGCAATTCCAAAAACCTCTGGAAGAATCGTTTCGACAATCTTTCCTTCTCAATTTCACAAGGAATTTGATTCACATCAAATTCTTTAATTCTCCATCCACCATGATCCCACCAGATGCCTGTCACATCTGGTTGTTCATGACCCAGATCCCCAGTATGGTCGCCAAATGTCGCGCGGCTTTTACTCACCCATCCCTTCGCTATCCGAGGCGGAAACTCCAAGATAGAAGAGTTGGAAATCTCTAAGTACTCAGCCCGCTCAGAACAATCAGTCATGACCTACAGCTAGTGTATCATGGGGGTGTTTCCTATTTGTTTTCCTTCCCGCATTCATGTTAGCTAGTTACCTTACTGCTGGTAATTAAGTATCAGTTTGCTTCATCAATTTATCGGATTCCATCAACTCATCAATTCATTCCACAGCTTCACTCAGATCTCTCTACACAGTGTGAGTATGAGGTGTGTATCAGATTAATATCTATCAAGTATCAGGCTGAAGCCATGGAGTCTCTAATCTGTTCTACATTACAATTCTACTGCCTGCATTCATTAAGCATCAACAGCTCCTCCTCCTACTCCGTGTTCTCCATCTTTCTGCTCAGAGATACGCTCTCTCCTCCTTTCCCCCAGTGATGTCCGAAGTCTTCCCCAAGAAGTGCTTCTAAGAATAATCCCCCCTTCAGTCCTTGCTTCTAGCTTTATCTTCCTACCCGTTGTTCTAACCGTTTCCCTCACTAACCGTCGTCCGTGAACTAATATGTTCCATTCGCAGGTGTTGTTCCCCACAGTCGTTCCCTGTCCGGCTATCCGTTCCCTATGGTCGTGACAGCTGTGTCAAGCTGTGACTGGTTGTGTGAAACTGTGACCGGCTGTGACCGGCTGTGTCGGGCTGTGACTGGCTGTGCGACTGTGTTTGGCTGTGTCGGGCTGTGACTGGCTGTGTGGCTGTGTCGGCTGTGACGGGCTGTGTTGGCTGTGATGGGCTGTGTCGGGCTGTGTCGGCTGTGTCTGGCTATGTTGGCTGTGACGGGCTGTGTCACCCCCCCCCCCCCCTAAAAGTGCGCTGCTGTCACCCCTAAGGCTCCTGTTGGTCTCAGTCTGTGCAAAAATTAAGGGTACCCCACAGATCCCGTACAAGTGTCTAAGTCCCAGACAGTCCTCTAACAAAGACTTGGTTTGTGAGTGGACTAAGACCAGAGTTGCAGAAGAAAGTGGATATGTTATCCCATAATACAGTGGAGGAGGCATTTGAAACTGCAAACAGAATTGAGCAATTGGGAATGCTCAGGAGAGAGAAAATGGATGATGAGGACTCTGAGGATGAGTCAGATGAAGAAGAAGAGCAAGAACTGAAAAGGAAGAGTAAGAGAAAGGAGAAGTTGAAGAGGGATAACTATGAGAAAAGATTAGAAGAAATCTTGAAGAGGTATGCCACAGAGGCTGCAACACATTGGAGGAAGGGTGTTTGGTGTGCAAAGTGCCAGAATGAAGGCCATACCACCACAGAATGCCACATGAAGGAGAAACACTGTACTATCTGTAAAATGGATAACCATTCTACTCAGAATTGTTACTACAACAGAAGGACAGCTGCAAGAGAACCTAGGCAAGTAAGGGTGCATCAGGTGCAACCTCAGCCAAGAAGAAACAATGATCAGGACCACTATGGTAGGTCTGGTGGTTATAACAATGGCATGGAAGGGAGAGGTAATTCAAGAGGGAATTACCAAGGAAATTCCAGAGGCAACTA
Source organism: Takakia lepidozioides (assembly GCA_030704615.1). NCBI lineage: Eukaryota > Viridiplantae > Streptophyta > Takakiopsida > Takakiales > Takakiaceae > Takakia > Takakia lepidozioides. The sequence goes on from JAKLZA010000012.1 coordinate 23,991, forward strand.
TCAGGGTAATCCAAGGGGGAATTACCAGCCCGGGAATCAGGATTACAAAAATAATCCAAGAGTAGACCAAGGGCGAGGACCCAACGGTGAAGAACTGTGTTACTATTGTAATCAGCCAGGACATCGCAAGGCAGCCTGTTCATTCTGGATTAGACACCAGAATGAGATGAGAGCTCCTGTGAATGAGGGCCCAGTGGTGGCAGCTCACATGGTTAGGCCATGTGTTGTACCAGAAGTAAGTACAATGATAGTAACAAGAAGCAAAGCCAAACTAATACCTCTAGTAGTTGAGGAAGATGATGATAATGAAGGTGGCAGTGATATGCCGGAAGATGATGAGGCTTGGAGAGATGAGAAGGAACTGCACAAGGAAGTGGCAGATACCATAAGGGAAATGCAGAAGAGTACTGATATTCCTGTGGCAGATTCCTCTGATTCTGATGGAGAAGAAGAAGTGAGTGAGGATGAAAGGAAGAAAGAAGATGCAGACATGCAAAGTAATGAAGGCACTTTGGCTGAAGTAATATGCCAGACCATAGCAGAGATTATCATTGGACAGCTATTGGCTGTGGCACCTTATTGTAGACACAGGCTATATCAAGCAATCAATCGAATTGCCCAGGAGACAGGAAACACAGACCTGAACAGCAAGGTGACCAGTTATAATGTGAAGCCGGAAGGGCGAGAAACAGTCATGGACTTTGATGATTCTATGCTAGTAATCCAATTGAGAATTGGAAGCACAGAACTAACTGATGTACTGATAGATGGAGGTTCTGGAGTAAATATCATGACAGACCAATTAAGGAAGAAGCTTGGTCTAAGTAACATGAAACCAGCCCCATTTACAGTAACAATGGCAGATCAAAGAAGTGTACAGCCATTGGGATTGATAAGAGGAGTTAAGATACAAATACAGAAGATGATCTTCATGATCACAGTAACTGTGTTGAAGATGGATGAAGTCATGGAGGCTTACTCCTTATTATTGGGACGTCCGTGGCTGAAACAGGCCAGGGTATTCCATGACTGGAATTCTCAATTACTAACCGTGCATAATGGGATACACGAGATACAAATTACCACAAAGAAATCTAGTAGATTACCTGCTACGAGAAGACCTCGAGGGGTCAGAGAGTATGACTGGAGAGGAGGATTGGATGAGGAGCAGGAAGCTATCCTGTTTGCTGCACACCCAGAGTGGGAGCAGGTTGCAGAGATGCGGCTGGAAAGCCTAAGTTGTTTAAGGGTAGAAGCATGGTACGGGCCATCCAAAAGCGGCAACTTGCAGTCCATAAAAAATGGACATATGAAGTAGAAAACGCAGCACGCGGGAACGAAGTCGGAAAAAGTTGAATTTATTGTAGCCGTTGATTGTTTTTGTACATCAAGTTATTACCGTCGATTGGAGGTCGCCTTCATCAGGGGGTGGCTGGAAGATGGCTGGTCGCGTTGGGCTAGACTGAAGCGCGGGGACGATGAGCTGCCATGTATGACGCGCGATGCGCAACTAGAAGCTAGCTAGGACGTACGAGTTGATTGGGATTAGGAATGTGAAGAGATTGGGAAGAGATTGTGAATGTTTGATCACAAAAGTTTGCTTACCATTTTGTAAGATTTTTAGGGTTTAGCTTGTGATTGTTTCATCAACTCTACGCATGCGTGAAGTTCATTTTCATTTCTGTGTTTCTATGGGCGCGCTTGGGTGGTGGTAGCAGAGGAAGCGGGCGATGCAAGCAGAGCTTATAAAGTGCAACATTGTGTGTTGCTGCCATAGCAGCAGAGGCACGAGGGTAGAGGAGTAGAGGAGGAGCTTGGGCGGGGGTGCTCGGGTGTGCCATCGCTGGAAAAGCACTTGATTGTTGCCTGACTCTACCCTTGGTAAGTTTCGTTCAAGTTCGTGGCTAGTCGATTTGGTGTGCGGCATATCTGGAATTAGGTTCCTGCAAGCATGAATGTTTCTGTCGTAGCGCCTGGAAAGAGATGGCAGATTGCCATCCAAATGATGATCATGACTAGTAACTTTCCACTTGAACTCTACAAGTACGAACCACCGCTGCGATCTTTCACGCCTGATTCTATACTTCTTGCATTGTGCATTTGAACACAGGTGGTTAATTGCCTTTCTTGAATCTTGACAGTGATGCCTGTTTTGTTTATCATTCTCTATGGTGTGTTTCTTGTTGGGTTGGTATTTCTCCATTTTTTTCCCTGCCCAGAGAAGGATATACTTACGTCTTGTTAGTGAGTCTAGTTGAGCTAATTTTTGGAGCTACCTGCTAGCAATTCATGTTGTAAAACCCTACAAATTTAGGCTGCACAGTCATTCATACATGACAGTTTGTATGTGACCATTACGGTGAGGGTACCTGCACGATGATTGATCACAAAAGTCTGCTTACTATTACCTTTGTGAGGGGCTCACTCCAGTAGTTGGAGCTACCTTGATATAAACAATTGGTTGCATCAATCTGTTGTGTCTGAGCTACCTAGCAATTAGACCCCAACAGGGCCAGGGCCTTAGGCTCAGAATCGATACTTTGAAAGTTAGTGAACAGAGGTGCAAGCACTACACGGTCCTGAAGAGGGTGGCTCTCTGATGAGAATACCCGGGACACTGTTTTAGAAAATGGGTATTGCCTTCAGCGCGCCCACACATCGAGCATTGACAATCTCCCTTTCCTGTCTGCATGTGTTATTTGTTCAAGAATTGACCCCCCGCCCTGGGGTTAAATTGTAGTTAATGCTGAGGATAGGTAGGCCTTTCAGCCTAAGGTTCACCCATGTCACAAACTGGAAACAAGTTCAGGGATGTTTATTCCTAACTTGTTTTTGTTCAAGCATTATTCATGCTTCGGACGTGGCTTTAGACACTTCAGCCTCCAAGTGAGCTTCATCCAGCAGGGTCAGTTCTTCCTGCCCAAACTTCAGGTACTTGAAACATCTCCTCTACATTTTTCTGCCATGACTTCAAACTGTTTAACAGGACGGTCTTGCTTCCAAGAAATAGAGTCTGTCATCTTAGGGTATCTGGTATTAGGCACTGAGCCCACCATCTGACCTTGAACTAACTCATGACTTTGAGAGCTCGAGGGTGGTGCGCCAAACTCGCCTTGAACAGCCGCATTAGCTATTGTAGAGCACGCTGACATGCTCTCTTTGAGCACTGAAAGCTGAATGGATTCTAAAGTCTTAGGCATGGTTGGAGTTGCTCTCTCACACGGCAATGCCTACTCCAAGGTAGGCCAACATGGTCGTTGTAACTTCAGTATTAATCCGTCTGCAGTGGAAACATTTGAGTGAGAATATCCAAAGTTTGTGTTTAGTTGTTTGACCTATTTTGTGTATGTTCATCACAGTTACAACTAGAGGAGAACTCCACAGCAAGATATGTACTGGAAGGGAGCACACAATTGTGGCATTTAATGATCGTGGGGAGGGATGAGGGGATCTGGCCTAATCTGGCCTACCATGCAGACTTGTGAACTGTTGTCGCTGGCTGGTTTCAAGTGAGACTGCATGCCCTTTTTTGTCAAGTTGCATTTGTATATGGCTTGTACCAAATGTGGTCGTTGTTATAAAAAGGACGATATCAGCGAGGTAGGGGAAGAGTAGCAGATGTAGCATAAGTAGCTGAATGTAAAGTTTGTCACACTGGTAGTGGGTACCAAGTCCAGTCTATTCGAACAAGTTAACAGACCCCTGAGTTTGTGTCACTTATCTTTGTTGTTATGACTTCAAACTACTCTCCAACGAGCTACCCTTTTTGTGTTATAGTGAGGGGGCAAGTGGATCCCATTTTTGGAGACCTGGACAGTAACCTATTTTCTAGTGTGCAGAAGAAGGGCCCAACAGTGTGATTGTTGATTGCCAAGGAATTTTGAGTGTCTGTGTTGAAAATGTTTGGTTTCTCTTGCTGCCATGTTAGTCCTTGAAGAATTTACTTTTTACTATCCTCTGATTCCATCTGCTTGCCTGCATATGTTGTCACATTTGTGGGGCTACTATTCAAACAAGTTTCAGCTGTTTGTGCAGCTGATTTGCGGGATGGCAGGTGGCCTGCGGCTCTCCCTCACGCTACCTCCCACCACATCTTGCAAAAGCATTACAGGTGTGGCACCCCCTTAGCATTTGTGCAATCTGGTGTTCCCTACTCATATTTTCACTTTTATTGCGTACCTCATAGCCTAGGTGGGGTAGAGGGGTAGAGTAGTCTCTTGTTGTTGTAGCACGTGACAACCCAGCTCATCCTTGCGTACCTAATTACCTAAACTGAACCATGACGCTAGATTGAAGGAACTTGTCCCTTCTGTCAATCATTGGTTGGGATCGAAGAGGAATATGGCAATGCATATCATCAATATGTGAATGTTGATTCTCTGAAACTTCACCATGTGGGGGAATATAGAATTTGAAAACGTGTGGAAAGCAGGTTTGTCATCTATGTGGATCACTTGCACTTCTTGAAGGCTGCACTTGCGTTAACCAGAGATGATCCAGACTTGGCCTCTGATTGCAAAGGTAATTTCATGTCAGAATTAGGTAGTATGGTTGTCATGAAGCTGGAAATATCAGTAGGGTTTAGGGTTTGTTGGTTTGTTGGTTCTCATGAAGCTGGAAATGTCGGTAGGGTGTTGGTTTGTAGCTCCATCCTTGCCCCCTCATGTTGTTGTCTCCGTACATAACCAACCTGGAGTTGTAAAAAACTAGTTAATGGGAATGTGGGGCTGGGAGTATGTAGGGCACTCAAGAAGTGGTTCAAAACAATGGTGCAGTCGGGGAGTAAGTTACAAAATTCACCTACGAATGGGAAGAGTTCCAATGCAGCATCTGAAGATACTATGGGCGAAAGAGGGGGGCACAAATCAGCAGATTACTTCAGGGATGTCCTCAAGCTGAATGCGACAGGCAAGAATCCCAAACAACTTCTCTTAGACAAAGACATCACCAAAGAACAATGTGCAAAGTTGTTTGGACAACCTGCAAACAAGAATGGGTACTTCTACATGGGTTGTACTGACAAGAGTATGATTCCCAAAATCGAGGACCTATGGAGTAAGGTTCATGGGTATGATTGTAAGCCAACCGGTGGTATCATTGCAAACTTGATGGCAAGGGGCATTGTCTATGAAAAAAGGACTGGACAAAAACTCAATTGGGTAGCATACGCGGCATGGACAGCTAAGCAACAAGAAAGAATGAAGGAGCATCGAGAAGCAAAGGACCCTGGCAGCACAGACAGTAAGCCAAAGCTAGGAGTTTGTGAATTGAAAGACAGGCTACGCAAAACCCCAGGTAGAGGCAAAGAAGGACTGAAACAAACGCCTGAGCAAGTGATTGCAGAGATGGAAAGGAAAAAACATGAGCAAGAGTATGTGGCAACTGCCCTAGCGAGTCTTCAGGAACTACATGATTTGAAGTATGAGGAGATGTGTGGGGCAAAGGAAGAGTTGGAGAGGTTAAAGAAAGGGAAGTTGGACTTGATGGAGAAGACGCGGACTGTTCGGGTGCAAATGGAAGATAGACAATGGTGTCTTGCAGAGTGTCGGAACAAGATTGCAGACCTAGAGGCCAAACTCACCCACGAGGGTGCCACAATCCGAGCCGGGGAAGAGACCTTAATGCAAAAAGGGGAAGAGAGTGTTGGGTCACTGAATTGTGGAAAGGGAAGACAGTCTGAGATGCAAAGGGAACTTGACCAGAAGAAATCAATTGAAGCGGAATTTTGGCTCAATGCTGATAAGACCAAAAAAGAGTTCAATGCTTTGTGTGATGCAGGGGACCAGGAAGACAGGGACATTAGAGTGGCAGAGAATGTGGTCGATGTTGCTGACACAGAGAGGAGTCTTATCCAAGATCAGATTGAGGCCTTGACAAATGGGGACAAAGGACTTGCCATCTATCCTATGCCTATATGTCATCCTCAAGTGATCAAAGATAGTACGTCCATCAAGGATTTCCTGAAGGTCTCTCCTTGCCCTGTTTGCCACAAAGGTTTCCACTGTTGGGACATGGTGGTGACATCTTGTAAGCACACTTACCATCCTGCTTGTATGGCATCCCATATGAAGATGTCAAACAGGTGTAGGGACTTCAGCTGTTCAGAGATCATGCATCCTGATTGGTGTTCTAGTTTTGGGTTTAGGATTCTTGACCCAGAGGTGCAGGCACTTGCGGAAAAGCTGAGAGTGGTTGAGCTGCGCCAAAGGTGGATGTCAAAGCAACTTCACGAAGCCAGGGTTAGAAACACCCAAGTTCCAGGTAAGATTGATTGCAACATTTCCATGTTTTCTTCTTCAGAAAACTTGTGTGGTCCAAGGCTGTACCTCTTCATGTCCAATCCTCGGGACTGTAGTCCCAAGATTGGACCTTCAACCCCTTCAACTGACTATGAGTCTGAATGTGGGACTGCAAATGTTATTATTTGTCCTTTTAGTGGAGTGAATCCTTACTGGGGAGTCCTTATTGAGGAGTGTCATTCTTAACTAGAATTCTGAGTCTTCAGTCATGTGGAGTGTGAGTCCAAGTGCTGACTCATGTGGAGTATGAGTCGATGTGTTTAGTCATGGGGAGTGTGAGTCCACTTGCTGACTAATTACTGGGAATATGAGTCCTTAATGATTTCCACTGATTTCTAGTTTGGAATCAGAGTCCTGTGGAGGGTCAGTCCATGTGCTTAATCATGTGGAGTGTGAGTCCAACTGCAAAATAATGGATGTAGAATGCGAGTCCTTATTGAGGAGCTTGCTTCTCAACTTGGAATCTGAGTTATGGCCCAGATGGAGTGTGAGTCCTAATTAGGGAGTGTGAATCTTGCTTGTAGTCCCACCATCAGCTGCATAGAACTTGGAAGTCTAATATGGGGGACAAAAAGTCCATTATGATGGACTGTGCACTCCCCACATAATTATTGTAGTCCAACTGTTGGGACTTCGGCCAATGGTAAGGACTACAATGACTTGTCTGGACTCAAATTACAGTTAATGTTGTATTGGTAGACAGTAGGCACCAAGTGATAATTCAGCCTTCTCAAACCAGTTGTAATGGTGTAGGTGTGATAGCAGATGATGGCTTCATTGATGCCAACAAACGAAGACCAGGACCTCCATCTCAGGCCACCACCAACTATAGCGCATTCACCACCAACTACAGTGGAGGCCAAAGTGGACATGGTGGTAGTGCTGTGAACCAAAACTTCCCTCGAACTCCAAGCTCGTCAACTCTTCAAATGTCACCTTTGGGGCTGTCGCGGCCGGGGATTGTTGCACCAATTGTTGGTGATCCGTTGAACCCTGAGGTTGATGTCACACCTGATACCATCATGCAAGAGGTTTCAGCTTCAGGAAAGGGTTATGTCAAGAAGTTCCTCATTCCTGGTTCTCCACCAAAAAAGATTCCTGGATCTCCACTGCAAGCTGCATTTGTTCCAGAGATTGTCACGACACATACGCTACAAAGTACACATGAAGATGTTGTGGACTTGACAATCCCATCCACTGTTGTTCCTCCTTATGTGGATGTGAAGGTTGAAAGAGATGGTGCCCAAAATACTGGACATGTGGCAACCCTCTCATCAGACTCAGAATTGGGGTCACAGGGATTTGAAACTGATGCTGGGGCCGACTCCCAGTCTGATTCTGATACAGTTGTGTTGCACAGTACCATAGGTGGAGGCCCCTCACAAGTTTCAGATCCTATATTTCATGTCACTCTACCAGTTGCTACCTCCCTTGTTGCTCCGCCAATATCCATTCCCGCAATTCCAGCTCAATTGGATGGTGGTTCTCCATTACCTATGGTAGTATATGTACCTCATGCCTTAGCAACAACCCTCCTGTTCTTGGACCAGTGTTGAACCCCCCAGCTGTAGCCCTTGTCAGTCCACATGTTCAGGCAACAGGGAAGCGTAAACGAGAACGAAAGAGATCTCGCAAGGCATTGAGTGCAGAGTATGCAAAGAAGCCCACCACTAGGGCGGATTCTAAGGTATCAATTGACAAGGATATGGACAAGTGCCCAGGTGAAAGTACCCCCTCATCAAAGAGAGTTGTCGTGCACAAGCCCTTGGATACGAATGAAGACAACGATCTGAGCCACCATGATAAGAGTAACTCAATCCCACGGGATGGTGTTGTGAAGGCCGCTCGGGGCCCTGTTGTGAAGTCACTGAAAACCGTGAAGACTCCTCCCAACTTGACCACTCGGGGGCCTATTGTCAAGTCCCTTAATACTGTCAAGACCCACCTAACTTGAAGATGGATGCAGGTTCTTCTGGTGCAGGCCCTAAGAAGAAGAAAAGAAAACATATCAACTAGGTACAAGCTGAGTACTGTACACTTATGCTTTTATCACTAATGTTAGAATAACTCTTGGTTGTTATTTTGCCAATTCATGCTCAAGTTTCTGATGCAATTTAACTCCTCTATGCATGATATATAGGACATACATCTGGTATACGTCTAGTGCTGAATTATGAGACAGAAGTATAGTAAGATCTTGAGCATTGTGGGTGGCAATGCAGGGCATGTGATTAGCAGACCGCCCCTATGAGGACTTTACCACTCGCTGCTGTCATTGTGGGGACAGGTCTCGTCTCTTCATCAGTACTTGTTCATTTATGACATGGCCACTTTGGGAGGCAGGCACCAAGCAAAGGCTAGTCTTTCATCGATGGGGTAGAGGTTGGTGCCACGATATGTCAATGTTGAGCAGTTTAGAACTGGCAGAGGATGTGTTAGTTGTTACCATTAGGTGCCCAGCCAAGTCATGTGATGAGGATTTGCCCTTGTGGTTTCTCGAGTAGCTCACAATGGACACATGACATGGATTGAGGGCATGCACATTACTGTTCTTTGTTCATCTTCTGCTGATAGGTATGCTGTACATGTTTGAGTAAGGCAGCAATATCATGACAGTGGTTTTTGAAAACAATGCACTCTATTTTGCTATCTGTTTCTGATAGGAATTGCTAGAATACCTTCGTGCAGGCAGTCTACTGTCATTCATTCTATGTGAGAAAGATGGCTTTGAAAGGCCCATTGCTTTTCCTGCCTGTGCTACAATTCTCCAACATGCGTGGGTTTAACAGAGTCTGCGCCTGAAATTTGACTAACTGGTGGATGGTATGGCTACATCCGGTTGCGTACCTCTATCCTCCTTTGCTTGACTCTGATAGTTCATTTACAAAACTGCAATCGGACACCAACAATACAAGTCTCCATCTCTCGATGGTAATTAGTCTAGCTCCTTGGTGAAGATCCCTGGTATGGCGGACCGAAGCCTGGCCAACAGACAACATTCCCATCATTCCCCTCTCTACAGGAGACAAGCTGGTTCTGTACCCCAAGTCAGGACACTAATCAACTCACTAAACAGAATATACCTCAGTAATGGCAGCTCTAAGCAATCTACCTTCGCTCAATTGAGCACATAAATGTGATTTGTAGTGCTGCCTGCCTAATTCTTTAGAGAGTTTGATAGTATCTCTCAACTTCATCCAAGCCCAAAAATTACTTGTGTGTATGATTTAATGCATGCAGTTCAATATGCAAGGATGGCTTAACTTTGAAGAGGGAATCAAGACAGTATGATAGCAGGTCTGCTGCTGTTCCACTTGATTGTCCCACTGTGTTTGGAAGGCTGTTAGCAACTCAGACTAGAATGGCGCCCGGCTTCAGCGTGTTGAGGATCATGTGCCTTATTTTTACAGCTATGATCTTCTCCACTTTCTTATCCAAAACGAGGGTGTGGAACTTTGAAAGAACCAGGAAGTATGACAAGTTGTAGGGTTTATGATGAGGTTTTGCCATATCTTCGTAGCCAGGCACCTTTGCCAACCAGTTGGTATGAGAAGGGGGAGGACAACAGATTGTGTGATCAGAGAGGAAGGCAAACACACTCCAAATAACAAGAAACCAATCACAGAAAGAAAACCAGACACATTAAATTGAAATTCCCCGCCTTGTGAAGTGATACACCACAGCACTAGTGCGGGAATTCTAGTCACCAGGCACATTCAATTGAACAGTAACAAATTTGGCCACAGCCACAGCCTCTTCAGCCATAGCTTGCAAGATAGATTATAGATTATGAATTATAATTGCGGCCAAATAACAAAGCTACATACATACAAATTCCGAAAACAATCTCTCAGCTCACAAGCAACTTGTAATTCACATTGCTACATATTTGAGTTACATAACCCAAGGGAGAATTGGACCCCATCCCGATAAGGGAAGTTGCCCGTCAACCATGGATTGGCCTGCAACATGCCATCTTAGCGATCTTCCATTGCTGCCAGAGCTTCATTGATGCCTCCCAATGCATCCGCAGACAAGGTGAAGACTGCATCCTTGCCTTTGACTCGATATGTCGCTGGAGGCATAGCAAATTTGATAGCCCTCACCAAATGCGAATACAGAAATGCCAAAGGCTGGTCAGATAGGAACTTGTAAGCCTTATCTCTTCTTCCACACAACTGGTAATATCTCCCTGCAACCACATGCTCGCCAGGGTCAAAAGTACTTCCCCACCCATCTGTGAATGTCTCCATAACAACGTGAACCGGCCTTTCACAACAGAGCAAGTAGAAGTCCACCCCTTCTGAGTTTCCAGCTTCAGCATTGCAGGCAAAATTGTCCCCTGCATCCAAGCAGGAGGCCAAGTCCTCCCCATCTCCCCCAAACTCTTGTTCTTCATCCCCTTCTTCTTCAATCTGCCTCCGGACAGCAGTTGTATTTGTAGGTTGCAGGGTTTGCAACTTCCATTTTTGTGCATGAGCAATACTGATGCAGTTGTCCCAATCAAGATCCAAACAATGCGGACAAAAACATGCTAAGTCTCGAACCATGAGTTTGGTTGGGTCTGACTTGTTCCTCCCAAGAATGGAATGTAAAGACCGAGTTCCAGGTACGGTCTTGCAATCCCACTCTTGTGTACGGTCAACATCTTCTGTACCAACAAGCCAAAAATGTCTTTTCACTGCTGTTCTAATCTTAGAGTACGAAGAAGGAGGTCGGGTGGACAGGTTCTTGCGCAAAAAAGCTACTGCCTCAGCAGCATTTTGCAGCTTCACACCATTTGAGTTTAACTGCTCTGCTCGTAAAGCCCTCTTGATCACAGCACCAGCCCCATCGTGCTCACCTTTCCCGTGCCCTGATCCAAAAAAGTTCCACCACATTGTGCAACCCCCTGTGATGTGGGGGTACCTACTAACAAAAATACCAAGGACGAGCACCTTTAAACTGAGCAGCACAACCGTCACTCCATACCCAATGCGATTTAGGTCTGAACCCTGCTTCAGCAAGGTAATTCCAATGAAACCGAAAGCAATGTTGTACGAACAGCGTGTCATGCTTGTTGTCATCAGAAATGTAAAAGTGCATTTCTTTCAAAACCTTGGAATCGGGATCATTCACATCAGGGTGTGGATTCCACCGGTAGGTAATGTGCACCAATATAGTGATCTGGAAACTGTGCCAGTGCATCTCTTGCACTTCATTCTGAATTGTAAAAGTGTAGTTTTCAGCAAGTCAACAACAACAATATTGTATTCTCTGGCAAAGATTTCAAACTGGCTTTAAACTGAGCATCTTGCCATCGGGCTACAAAGTTATGACGAACAAAAGCCTGTAGCTTGGGTTTGAAGTATGACAAGAATTCAACAGAGGAAGTCGTTTGGTATTGGAGTTTCAGTCTCATTCTAGGGGCTCCATCTTTCTCCCCAACATTCTCTTTTGCATAGCATCTCCACTGCACTGTCAAATCACAACCATTTGCCTCCATGGGACAAATAGATAACTTACTTGAGCCACACCTCAAGCACTCTCTCATGAGATAGTCTCGCCGATGCCATTCATCCAATTCCCCTTTGGGACAAACAATTTCTTGCCAAAGCCAAGTCACTTCTTTGTAGGGGTGCTTGTTCGCTTGACAACCAGCTTCACCATCTAATACTGGTCCACGTCGACAAATATTACAGTCACAAGTACGTGATGATGGAGAGTGGACACCCCTCTCGGCAGTCCGCATGTTGTTGAACCCATCCTTCAACTCCGCCATCTCCACATGATATTTGCAGCAACAAACATTACGATACTTCAGGCGTTTGACAAAGAATGGCCTCAACAACTCAAACAATCGTTGACCCACTTTGACATTGGGATGGGCTGATTTGAAGCGAAGAAAGAAAGCAGTCTGCATTGCCACCACAACATGCACAAAGAGAATCCCATTTAGTGCATGCACTAAGAATACCTACTACTAGACCTAGACCAGTCCTAGACCTAGTCTTAGTCATAGTCCTTTCTCATCACATGTCAAATTGTACAAGTACTAATCAGTCCTAGTAGTCCTAGACCTAGTCCTTCCTAGTCACAGATGAAGTAGTACATGTACTAATCAGTCCGAGTGTGAGTCCTTTCTAGTCACATATCAAGGAATGCATGTACTAACTAGTCCTAGTCCTAGTCCTAGTCACATACCAATGAATGCATGTCCTAATCAGTCCTAGTCCTACTTCTTTCTAGTCACATATCAAGGAATGCATGTCCAAATCGGTCCTAGTCCTAGTCATTGTCCTTTTCTAGTCACATTTCAAGGAGTGCATGTACTAATGGAGTACATGTACATCGACTTCTAGTCCCTCCAAATCAAATTACATGGAGTGCATGCTATTTTGTCCTATCTAGTCATAATATAAGGAGTGCATGCTAGTGAGTTGTACTTCTAGTCCATCCCAGGCCTGTTTACAATGAGTACCAGTCCATGAACAAGAGGGACATCTTCAAGACACTCCAATTCAGGACATGAGCTGGGCATAGTATCCACAATTGAGTACAGTAATCTCAGTCCACTGGTAGGTTTACAGGTGACGATGTACCTTGTCTAGGGAAAATGTACGAGGCAACCCAAACAACACAATGGCAGTTGACAAACTCCAACATAGTCCAATACAGTTATGTACAGTAGTAAGTGTAGAAGGATTGTAAAGTACTGAGAGCCCACACAAACACTGTAAAGAGAGGGTTCGCTTACCTGAGTCTCAAGAAGATAGTGAGCAGGTTGTGTATCATAGACTTTCCTCGATACGCGCTGCCTTGTCGCGCGGCTTTTACTCACCCATCCCTTCGCTATCCGAGGCGGAAACTCCAAGATAGAAGAGTTGGAAATCTCTAAGTACTCAGCCCGCGCAGAACAATCAGTCATGACCTACAGCTAGTGTATCATGGGGGTGTTTCCTATTTGTTTCCTTTTCCGCATTCATCTTAGCTACCTTACCATTGATAATTAAGTATCAGTTTGCTTCATCAATTTATCGGTTTCCTTCACTCCTCCATTCAATCCACAGCTTCACTCAGATCTCTCTACACAGTGTGATTGTATCGTATAAGTATCAGATTATGATTTATCAGGTATCAGGCCGAAGCCATTATGTCTCTAATCTTCTTTCCTATATCACTACAGCTTTGCATATAACAAGCATCTACTAATCCTCTTTTCTCCTTCATCGTGCTCTCCGATCTCCGCTCCCGCCTGACTCCGAAGTCCTCCCCGAATAATCATAATCCTTCTTCATTCCCCGTTTCTCCCTTTATCCTCCTATCCGCGGTTCTAACCGTTTCCCTCTCTAACCGTCGTATGTGAATAACATGTTCCCTTCACAGGTGTTGTTCCCCACAGTCGTTCCCTGTCCTACTCTTCGTTCCCTATTATCGTGACAGCTGTGTCAAGCGGTGACTGGCTGTGTTTGCTGTGTCGGCTGTGCCGGGCTGTGACTGGCTGTGTGGGCTGTGTCTGCTGTGACACTGTGACGGCTGTGTGGGCTGTGTGGGCTGTGACGACTGTGACGGCTGTGTGGGCTGTGACGGCTGTGTGGGCTGTGTGGCTGTGACGACTGTGACGGCTTGTGTCGGCTGTGTCGGCTGTGTGGGCTGTGTGGGCTGTGACGACTGTGACGGGCTGTGTGGGCTGTGTGGGCTGTGACGACTGTGACGGCTGTGTGGGCTGTGTGGGCTGTGACGGCTGTGTGGGCTGTGACGACTGTGACGGGCTGTGTTGGCTGTGTGGGCTGTGACTGCTGTGTCGGCTGTGTGGGCTATGTAACCCCCTCTACAGTGCGCTGCTGTCACCCCTAAGGTTCCTGTTTGTCTCAGTCTGTGCAAAAATTAAGGGTACCCTACAGATCCCGTATAAGTGTCTAAGTCCCCTACAGTCCTCTAACATTACCCCTTCCCCCTCAAAAAGCCGTGTCCTCACGGTTTACTGTTTCCGAGTAGCAACCCTTTGTGAGTGAGCACCTTGTTGACGTTGAGAGTTTCGTGGCGGGCTGTGTGTACGAGCCCGAGGTCTGTCTCTGGTTGATGGAGATGGTTGATCACTACCTGGATAAGTGAGGCCTTCTGGAGGCTGATATCGAGGTAATCTTTCCGGCATAGGAGATCCCCTTTGTTTCTTCTCTTCCATCTGAATTGCATAGTCTTCTCCCATGTCAAAAGAATTCTGTGAAGAAACAGTTGTATCAGAATCCTCATCGCCTCTCAGGTGTTTTAATTTTCGAACTTTTTGTGGAATCATCTGGGGCATACAATGCTGTCCTACCATGTCTGGAAGTTTGCATTTTACAACCTGGTGTAACCGTTGAACAGCAAAATTGGTGTAGACACTGAGCTCCTTGTCTGTCCAGATGAGTGGGGTACCAATTACTGGTGCAGCGTGCAAGTATTTCCATGCGATATGTCCCTTATAGAAAATGTCATCAAGTCCGAATTTCTGTGTTGACAAATTGTTGCAGGCTGCTTGAAACCATGAACGAATTTGAGAATCCTTCTGTATCATAACTTTTGGGTCATATAGGTACATATGAGGTGGCACCGAAGGTAATACCCAATGATCTCCACTGGAGTAACTTTGAAAGCGTGCTTGCATCTTTTGTTGCTCAATGTGGTAACGTATCAGAAAACAAGCAGCGTAGTATAGCCCGCACCCCATGACAATACTTGCTATCTCCTTGGTCTTGGTATAAATGAGTCCATGTACAACCTGGAAAGCAACCAATTCCCTCAACATGGTACCTGCCTCGTGCCAGTATTGTGCAAAGTGATGATCTTCAATATGTCGATTGTTTGGAAGAACTTTAGTCCTGGTTGCCACTGGCAGCCAAATACGCATGATTTGGTAGTAATGTGCGAATGACTGCGGAGGACTAAATTCTTTCCAAGCCAAATCCAACATGATGGGAATTTGGTTGAAGGGCATAATCATAGCCCTACTGTACTCCCTGGCAGCTGGAGTTTTAGGTGGGTTAAAAGCTGCATTGCCCCATACCTCCGGCTGTGGTGGCTGTGGTGTGGTTGTAGTAACCACAGGTTCAGCTACTGGTACACTGACCTGTTGTGGTGGTGGTGGTACTGGTTCCTGTACCATTGGCATCTCCTGCACCTCCTGTGAAGACTGAAAAGCCAGAGTTCTGGCTTGCAAATAAGAAGCCATTAGCTGTTCCTGAGGGATATAGACTCTTTGGTCGATGTTTGAAGTGAGGTCTTCCACTTGAGTCTGGAGTCCGTCTACATCCTCTTGTAACTCTGCTATCCTACTATAGACATTGTCTATAGTAGTTGTGGCAATGTTCTGCACCTGCAGTCTGAGCTCATTCATCTCGCTTTGGGTGAGCTTCCGTGGGCTTTTGCCCTCTACTGGCCCTTGTGCTAACCAGACCTGCATAAGGCTGTTATCCACCAAGCTGCTTGTGGTTCCCCTGAGAGTTTGCTCCTCTCTTAGCTTGTACAATTCCAACTGCTGTTGTAAAGCCTCCATGCGCTTCGCCTGTGGCTCAACCAATTGCGCATAGGCAGCAAGTAGATTATTGGCTTCCTTCGAAGCCTTGTTACTGACCGCGATTTCATTTCTATTGGCCACGATGGTTTGTTGCAACTCCACGATGTATTTCTCTTGCTCAGCTTCCATCTGCCTGTATTGCTTGAAAGTATCTTCATTGCGACAGATTGTATTCTTCATATCGACAATGAGCTTCATGTGCTCCACATTCTCTTCTTCTGCCTTCGTACATTTTTCCGCTTGACTGTTTATTTCTTTTGTTGATTGGTCAAGCATAGTTGTAAATGTAGCGCATTGTATCGCCATCCTGTTATGCACTGTCTGCAACTCCGTATGTAGTGCATTCAGTTCTTGCAACTTGCTTTCATGCTGCACCTGCATTTGGTATAGCTGTTGCTTATGTGCTTCGTGCAACTGGTCTTGCGCGAGGCCTGCCTCAATCAATTGTTGCTTGGCCAATTGCAAAGCCATTTCTGTATTGGCCAAGTCCTGCTTCATCTTGAGAGTGACCTCTTCATCGACCTTGTTTGCACACTCAGTGGCAAGTCGAGCCTCAAACTCCTTCCTGAGTTCTTCTTTCAAGGCTGTCAATTGGGTAATTGGAACATGGGTTTTGACATAAGTCCCCAACAAATTAAGTGTCCTGCCTATGGAACTCATCAGCATTGCCTGTTGAGGGTCATCATGGTGAGGTTGCTGCTGTTCCTCCCGATCTTCAACAGTATGATGTCTCACTAACCATTCAGACCATTGTCCCACCGGATTTTCTTCCTGAACTACTTCATTTATGACCGGTGCTACAGTGTCATGGCCTTCCGCCTGTGGTACCTCCGACACAGGTGTGTGCATTATATGTACCTCAGGATTTCTCTTGGGCAACTGTTGCACCTCTGGGATTTCTGTCTCCTTGACCAGACCAGAATATTCATAGAGAAGGTCCCCTTTCTCTATTTCTGCCACTATCTGTTCTGTAGTTGGAATATCTATCCCTTCACTTTCCAAATCAATTATTTCGGGTTGAGCTGCATGGATAACTTGTGACCTTGTGACAAGTCGTTCAAGTGGCTGTGTTGGTTGTGATGCAGAAGTAACTTCTTCCTCCCTCTCTGAAGGTCCTGCTTCCAGTAATAACATTCTTTTGTGCTGCTGTGCCCCTTCCTGGTCATGAGCTTGGGAAACATTATCATGCGGAATCCGTGAAGCCAGTGGATCCGCCACTACAGTCTTTCCCCTTCTCTGCCTCTTAGTCTCGGGTTGTGCTGCTAGTCCACCCTCACTGTGTGAAGAGCCTTGCTCTTCCATTGCAGTTGTTTCTGGCTCAAACACTCCCATTTCCTTCCTTTCTTGTGCATTAAGTATGCCAGAATAAGGATTATTTGAGCAATGATTGGGCCAGACACTATGATAGGAGATTTTGCGGTAGTACCTTGTAATCTTTTCATCTCCTCTACCAGTGCGTTGTACATTATGTCCGCCCATTGTACCTCTTGTCCCTTCAAGCCTTTGAGGATTTCCTCTGTGAAGGATCTGCTCAAATATTGTTGGTTCTGTTTCAGGGCAATCAGAACGTTCAATACTTGGCCTATGTCTTTTAACCCTGGGTACACAGCTTTGGTACAAGCATAACCCTGAGTTTTAAAGAAACTCCCTTCTTGGAATAAATCCCCTATTTGCAGTCTTTCCCTGTGTTCCTCCACATACACATGACCTGCTGGCAATCGAAACAATTGCTGGAGGTATAGGGGAGTAATCATTAATTCAACTCCCTTCACCGTTGTTGTTCCTGTCTTTGGCTCAAAGTTCTGCAAAAATTGTAACATGTACTGTCTATGGTGTAGTGTCCAATCCATGCTTTGCAATCCTTCCAATCTCAGCTCCTTCAGTATCTTTATCGCCTGTGGGGTAGCCATCGTTTGTTTCTGCAGAATTGTGGTGCTCTTCACCCTGATTTCCTCCATTCCTCTCACTCTCTTCATCTTAGACTCACAGAACTGCTTTGGCTGTAACAACTGCAGGAATGCCTGTAGTGCACAAAGCAGAAACGTATGGTTGCCGCAGAAAGCTATGGGTAATCTCTTGTAAGCCTGCGGGGCTTGCAAGCATTGTTCAAGAGAAAAGCTCTGCTCTTTCGTTTCGTGTCTCTGCCATTGCGTAAGTAATATTGCGAGCGTATAGTCTGTTAGTTCCTCCATAGTTTCCAAGTTATAGCATTTATGGCCTGTCCTGTCGAGACGCCCGTTACTCAGAACGACGCCGCCTCTTGCGCTCAATTTCCCTCCATTTTCTTGATCATTTCTCTGGTTTTCTATTGGCTGTATCCGCTGTGACTGGATTTTAACTTTTATCTTCTTTAGTGGACTTTCCCTGTTGGATAGTCCACTAGGATCACACATGCGACATGAATTCAGTTTTTCTGTACTTGCCGTTCGTTCTGTTTCCCTTTTTCCGTATTCATTAATGGGCCCGCCTTTCATCCCTTTTGACGGCCGTTCTTGTCCTCTTTCTTTTTGACACCTGTCCTTGCACTTCATTCTCTGCTGTGTGTCGCACCCTGACCTCCACGTGTCTATTTTTAAAGTAATTTCCGTTTCCTCTTCCTCAGCCATTTTCCTGAAGTTTTATGTGTCCACTTGTCACTGATTCTATGGATCGTGTAACTTTAGTAGGCTGTGTTGAGCTGTGACAGGCTGTGTCATACTGTGTTACGCTGTGATAGGCTGTGTTGCACTGTGGTAAGCTGTGATAGGCTGTGACACGCTGGGTAGGTTGTGATAGCTGCTGTGGCTGTGCACGTCGTGACGGGCTGTGATAGGCTGTGTTGCGCCTTGCTGGGCTGTGATAGGCTGTGTCACGTCGTGATGGGCTGTGATAGGCTGTGTCACGCCGTGATGGGCTGTGATAGGCTGTGTCACGCCGTGATGGGCTGTGATAGGCTGTGTCACGCCGTGATGGGCTGTGATAGGCTGTGTCACGCCGTGATGGGCTGTGATAGGCTGTGTCACGCCGTGATGGGCTGTGATAGGCTGTGTCACGTTTGTTTTGCCCACCCCGGTCATATATACTGGGCCTAGCGACAAGTGTTCCATACTCCGTTCGTAACACTGGTGCAGCCCGTGACTGCTCTTGCGGTTCAACATGCAAATCATGCTGCAGGGGTTTGTCATGGATACCACTGTACCCCTTCAACTTATTTGCATTGACTCTTCCCAGCATTTCTTTGTTAATGGTTTGTAACATGGCTGTGTTGTTATCATACATCTTTTGTATGACATAAGGTCCTTTCCATGGTGATTTAAGCTTAGAAGCTTGAATCTTTCCTTTCTTCTGCAACCATAGAACCAAATCCCCCGTCTTAAAAGTCTTTAATTTGCCTTCATCAAACTGTTCCTTTCGCTTCATCTGAATTCTGGTCATATTATCAGCTGCATCAGCACGTACTTCTTCCACATGGTATAATTCATGTTTCCTGACCTTGATGGAGTCTTGCAATTCCATTCTTTTTCCCCACTCCGTTCTCATGGTAGGTAACAGGAATTCCACTGGAAGTAAGGCTTCCATACCATAAACTAATTGGAATGGTGTATACTTAGTGGTGACTTTATATGAAGTCCTGTATGACCACAAAGCTGTCAGCAGCTTTGTATCCCAATCCGTTCTGTTTGCATTGACTATCTTAGCCAAGATAGTACATAGTATTTTGTTGGTAGCCTCTGCCTGCCCATTACCCTGTGGGTAATATGTTGTACTCTTTCTATGCACAATCATAAACTCTTTAGTCAATAACTCAATGGTCTCATTCATGAAGTGACTTCCTTGATCACTGATAAATTCTAAGGGACATCCAAATCGTGTAAGTATGTTCTCGTACAGGAACCTTGCTGTGGACTTGGCTGTGTTGTCCCTCAAAGCTTTAGCTTCCACCCACTTTGTAGTATAATCAGTGGCTGTAATTATGTACCTGTTTCGTGTATTCTTGGATGGTGGATTAATTGGTCCAACAAAGTCTAGTCCCCATTTCTGAAATGGTTCCGTAGGCATTGTAGGATGCAAGGCCATTCTTCCAGATCTCTGCAAAGGTCCTAGCCTCTGACATTCATCACACTTCTGACAATACTCATGTACATCTTTGAACAAAGTAGGCCACCAGTATCCTGCGAGTAGTATCTTTCTACTGGTAGTCTCTTCTCCAAAATGACCTCCAGCCACTCCTTTATGAACTTCCTCCAAGACTTTATTTACTTCATGGTGGTACAAGCATCGTTTTAGTACTCCATCAGGTCCTAACTTATACATTCTGCTTCCTACCATAGTATAAGGTAAAGCTCTGATAGCAATTCTCTTCCTCTGCTCCTTACCATAACTAGGTGGGCACTGACCATGAGCAAGGTAGTATCTGATTGGCCACTGCCAATCTAACCATTCATCTGCACTTCCTTGCACCTCCATTACAAATAAACTCGCATCAGGTAACTGATCGTCCACTCCTGTGGCGGCCTCTCCTGTTGTTAGTCGTGACAAATGATCTGCCACAAGATGCAAACGGCCAGGCTTGTAAATAACCTCGAACTCAAACTCATGCAAGATTATTAACCACCTCGCTATCCTTCCACTTATCAAAGGTTTGTTCACCAGATATATCAGAGCCTGGTGATCCACATAAAACATAAACTTTCTTCCCAATAGGTAATGCCTGAATTTCTTCACTGCATAGATCATTGCCAATGCTTCTCTTTCCGTTGTGCTATAGTTCCTCTCAGCACTGTTCATCAACCGGCTAGCATAGTACACAGGTGAATCTATATTCCCTGTAACATTCTGGGCTAACACCGCTCCCAACGCTTCTCCTGATGCATCGCAGTGAACATGAAATACTACATGCCAGTGAGGGTTAATCAGCACAGGTGTAGTTGTTACTGACAGTGTAAGTTCCTCAAACGCCTGTTGACATTCAGCTGTCCATGCAAACACTGCATCTTTCTTCAGAAGCTTGCTCAATGGTGCTGCTATTTGTGCATACCTTTTGACAAATCTTCTGTAATAACTGGTTTGCCCAAGGAATCTCCTTAAACTCTTAACATTCACTGGTGGTGGAGAGGCTTTAATGGACTCTGTCTTCCTGGGATCCACAAGGAGTCCCTTCTTACACACAATGTGTCCCAGAAGCACCCCTGAGTTCACACAGAAAGTACACTTCTCTGGATTCAAGCCCAGACCTCTCATCCTGCATCTGGCCAGGCATAACTCCAATTTATGCAAGTGCTCATTCTTAGAGCTGTACACACTGAAATCATCCAAAAACACCTGCATGAAATCATCCAGATACTCATGAAAAGATTCACTTATCACTCTCTGAAAGGTCGCTGGTGCATTACAAAGTCCAAAGGGCATGACTTTGTATGCATAAGCCCCCCAGTCTGTGATGAAAGCTGTTTTCCCTTGGTCTTCTTCTGCCACTTGCACTTGATTATAACCACTGAAGCCATCCATGAATGAGTACATCTCATGGCCTGCCACAGTGTCTAATACTGCTTCTGTGAATGGCAAAGGGAAAGGATCTTTCTTCGTACAAGCATTCAGCTTCTTATAGTTCACACATACTCTTAGTTTGCCATTCTTCTTGGGAACTATAACAATGGGTGACAACCAAGTTGTATACTCTATTGGGTATATAAACTTAGCCTCAGCCAACTTCTTTATCTCTTCTCCAACCTTCTGTGCGTAGTTGGGATTCATTCTATACCTCGCCTGCTTGATTGGTACTGACCCTGGTTCCAGTTCAATTTTATGCTGACAGACTTCAGGTGGTATCCCTTTTAGATCCTCATAGCTCCAAGCAAATACATCTCTGTATTTGATGAACAAGCTTTTAGCTTCTTCGAAGAATTCCGGCTCCAAATCAGCTCCTACTTTCACCA
>JAKLZA010000014.1:0-25000 GCA_030704615.1 Takakia lepidozioides
GTCAGGACTTGGTATGTCGCATGGGGCTGTGGTTCAAGATTGGACATTTAGGCTTTCGGGCAAAACATGCTCGCAGCGCCATCAGGATCCGCCAGTGGGAAAATATTTGGGCTGAATGGTATACAAATGATCCTTGGGACCTTCTGGAGACAAATGGAGGTCTTACAAAGTCATGTCTTACTAACTTTTGCCGGCTGGGTTCATGTTGCGCATGTATGGTGGATGCAGATCCGCCGTTCCTCGTACCACGACGTCATTCGTGTTTCGGAGATTCAGAAGGTGCTGGACATCACCAGTGTACAGACATACATTATCAACAGTGCTCGTGTACTGTTTTTGAATGAAAGACCACAACCAAGGCCAGCCAAAGGTGTCACCAACACTTGCGAGACTTGCGAACGCAGCCTCCTGGACACATTCCGCTTTTGTTCCCTTGGTTGTAAGGTATACATGTACTACTTTAATAATGTCTCCTGTCAAGCTGTACTGGAATTCTTGGTGCTGTGCTGATCAATGCTTCTTTATCCTGTCTTAAGCACCTCAGTCATAGATGAAGGTGGGATGTAGCAGTAAAATTCATGAATTCATGAAACTTGGCTCAAGTGTCCCTGGACTATTTTCTGGAGATGTCCATGAAACATCCTATATCCCCGAGTTCAAAGTCATGTTCACGGTTCATGGAAGGTTTTATTGAGAAGGTCTTTTGTCTTTACAATGTGTGCAGCTAGAGGGAATCAAAAGGCATGGCGATCTGTCATTTATTTTGCAACCAAGATCGCAAGCTGCAGCTGGAGTAAGGACTGCGTCTGACTCTGAGGACTCTTCTTCACACAAGAAGGCTCCACGATCGAAGAAGGTTTCACAGTTGCCGTCATCTCCTCTGCTTCATGGAGGATCAGAGGTTCACGACAACGCACCAGACCATGACTCTTCCGACGAGGTTGCAGCCTACAAGACACAGTCCTTTGTACCTTTGCGTGAGGGGTTTCAACAAGGGGGTTCTCTGGACCTGCAAGCAAGCACCAGCTCTGCTATCCACTCGCCATCTCACCATCTTCTAGATATCTCACCCCGGACACCGGTGCCTTTCACGTCCCTCCGCACTGCGAAAAGGCGGAAGGGGATTCCTCACAGGGCCCCTCTAGGAGCCTAACAAGGTCCGAATGGTTTGATAAGTATATGTTGTACAGGGAAGGCGTGTTGTGCAGCAATGAAACCTCTGTGCTTTTATCAAGAGATGGTATGCCGTTGTCTCAATTATTGTATATATACGTGACCAGGACTATCTGTCGCTCAAAACTTGATGATCATGGGATCGGGCAGGAGCTTTGCCAGGATGTTGAGCTGCATCACTCAGTGACCAGTTTGTGTACAGGCATGGATGGGGTTGTGGAAGGATGTGGCCTGGACAACCTATGTGAACTGTACTTGAATCTAGATTAAATACAACAGTGATCATCTTAAGTGTATATAACAGGAAAGGATGGCACTGGACATCAGGTATTGTGATTGTGACCTCGGGCAAGTGGGTGCCAACATATATCAACCTTGCGTTTCAATGCAGGCGCTGTGGTGATTCGAACGAAGATGACCAGCAGCGATATGAGAATATGGCGGTTGGTTTGAGTTCAAGATTGTGTACATGATGTTGTGTTTCTAGACTTTCCTATCATGATCTTCAGATGGCATTCTCGACGCACCGTGAGATTGTCTGGACAGGCCTCTCTTTGTGAATACAAAAGTGCTTGTTATCGGAGCTTGGTCGATCGACCTGCGTGGAGAGCGTATCTGCATGATCAGTCAGCAGATCGTTGTGTTGCACAATGTCGGCTCGGTGGAATGAGATCAGTTGACAGTCAGATGCCTCAGCTCACATATGGGATAACCAGAGCCAAGGAAAGAGCTCTCTCGAGCACGGGTCTGGAGATACTGGATGTGTTGGTCGCTGCACTGTGCAGACAGCTAGAACTTATGTGTTGGTTGGAACTTAGTTAAATTGTCGAACTTTGAACTTGAATTCAAAGTGTTCATCTCTAGCGTATATTTCCAACTTAGTTGATCTGTGTATAAGTGATGGGAGCCTGGTCTGGACAAGCTGGGCACCCACCAGACATCAGAGATTAGAGGGATTCACACGCCCACGTATGTGAAATGTACTATTGTTTTGAATCAGATTTAACAAATAAAACTAACGCAAACACCTTTATGTTGTACTGGAATGTGTCGTGTGTGGACAACTTGATCTGCAGCGGCCTCTCTTTGTTGAAAATGGTGATTTCTATGCAGTGCTCCTCAAGGTTGTGAGATCTCATTTGCAAGCAGCATCTCTTTATCAAGCTCAGGTAGCTCGTTTTCTTTAATTGCTCCTGAAGGTTTGCACAGACCTCGTCCTAGGATCTGAGTGCTTGTCCGGGATTAGTAAAGCAGACGATTTAAAGCTGGTTGCTGAATCTCTATGACAGGTCTGTATGTTTCCAAGTTACACTCACGCTGAAGTCTCTCCCTTCTGCCACATGTCTCTTCATACAAGTCCTAGATAATCTCCCGGTGCAGCTTTGTGAAGATGAATATATGTACAAGTTTGGTCAAAGCTTTTCAAGTTCAAGGCAATTCTTGCAGGTTAAAACGTAGATCACATACAACATGTGTCGATAGCTCTGAGAGTGATGTGCTGATTAGACTCAGAAGCTAGCTAGGCTCCCTGTCTTCTGAAGTCGGTTGGTTAGATGGGCAGTCCTGATGATCAGCGTGCCTGTCTGGAGATGTGTGGACACGCAGGCTACTTGATGAATGCATGATCTCTACACTGGAAAAGCGCCCCACCTGGCGGATCTTTATTCCAAAAGCTAGCATCTAAATCATCTAGTCACATGAGGCTGATGGGGGACGTCACCTCCGTCAATATGCCACATGTATGTTGCGTACACACACTTGGCGGATCTCAAGCTATGATCATGCGGACTCTCTCCTATCCGCAACATGGAGTGTGCACGCACACGCTCCTCTCACTCTCCTATCCGCAACATGGAGTGTACGTATATCCCAACCCAGGTTGCTTTCATCCAGTAGACTGCAGCGGTGGACCTCTTCCGTTGATACCACTGTTTTTCCATTGCAATCTTATTTAGTGTTGATCCCGAGGTTCAGAAATTTGTAAAGACTCTAGTCGTTGTCTCTAACAAAAAATAGGACTCGTAGAGCTCGTAACTTGGGCTCCAAGCAACTGTTCACACGTCGACAGTACGAAAGTTATCTACTTCTCCTTCTTCTTCTTCTTCGTCGTCTTTGATCCTTCACTGCAACTTCAGTGTGAAAAGACACATCTGTGGCCGGCGACCAAAAGCGTGGCAGCTCGGAAGGGGTAGACGAAGGAGGCGGCGTGCCACTTGCCGGTTCCTTGGGTGGAACACTTCCCGGCCACCTGCAGCGTAGCTCATGACCTGACGTCATGCTGGGTCCCGTGCACGGAACTAGTGTTGTCGTTGGCCCACATGGTCGAGTTCATGACTGTCTTCATTGACTTCCGCAAGGATGAGAGGAGGAAGAAACAAAGTTAGTTTTGTGGAAGCTGCTGGAGTGCTCGCCCTCCACCTAGTCCTCATGACAAGAGCAGAAAACAAAATAGAATGGTGGGTTGGGGACGGATGTGGGCCAGGGGTGACCCGCAGCCCCGCTTCTTTGTTCCTTCCTTAAGGACTAATAACCTACAGGTTGCTTATTAGTTGGGATATGTGCACGGCATGTGGAGGCAAGGCCGGTAAGTGAGCAGTGATGATCATCACTAACTTCAATGTCCTCAAGAGGACCGTTTCTTCTCTAGGTCTGTCAGAGATTACTATGTCGGTGTGGAATGTGGGTTTGTAGATTCAAAGACAAAAGTCACGCCAAATATGGGGCTCGGCATATGATGCTTGGCATCATGTGTGGGGCGGCACAGCCCACATGGGGAGTGCCACCTTGGTCCTTGAGAGTGTCCCTTTACACCAATGGCCTCTACTCCTAACAATAGCCTTCATCCAAGTGTTGGCCAGCTTCAACAGGCATATCATTAGCCGGGATCCCTAGAGGGATCTCATGGCCCTTCTGGGCATGCATGGTTCCCTTTTCTGACAGTACTGGAATCCATCTCTTGGGGGCTGGGCTGGTGTGTGAGAATCACTTTTTGTTGCTCTCTTCACAAATCTTTATGCTGTTCCAAAGGATATGCAGACTGAGCGTTGCTCTGGAGGGGGTGTGAAGCTTCCTATATTTCCCGTTGAATGATCCTAAGTAGAGAGATGCGCAAAACATTAGAATTGGATTAAACCCTCTTAGTCACAAACACATAACAAGACAAGCGGTAAGCTCTCTCTAAGTTTATACATAGTCCGCCCCTGTCCTTTTGTTTGTTTGTTTTCTGCCTTGTCTTTTCCCATTATTCAAAGTCTTGTTCCGTTAGCATGAGCATGGGATTTTGGTAAGTAGCCCGAGTTCGGAGTTGGGCTGTGCCTTCCAACCATGATTGACAAACTGCATTTGTCGTTTGGGTGTCAGATTAATCGTTCTGCTACAAAAGCTCATCATTGTCCCCTTTACCAACCACTATTCCCTCCCAAATGACAAATTATAACTTAATACATCGACTCTGAATTGAATGACGTCCGTTCCACGGCGAATAGAATGTAATGGCCTTTGCCAAGTTGTCGTCGGTTTCCACGTTAATACATCGACGGTTTATCGAATGTAATGTCCTTTGCTAATGTCCTTTGCAAAGGTTGTCGTCGGTTTGTTTCCATGTAACACATCGATGGTTTATCGAATGTAATG
This sequence comes from Takakia lepidozioides, assembly GCA_030704615.1. Lineage (NCBI taxonomy): Eukaryota > Viridiplantae > Streptophyta > Takakiopsida > Takakiales > Takakiaceae > Takakia > Takakia lepidozioides. The sequence continues at coordinate 4,807 of JAKLZA010000014.1, forward strand.
TCCTTTGCAAAAGTTGTTGCCGGTTTGTTTCCATGTAACAGATCGACGGTTTATCGAATGTAATGGCCTTTGCAAAGTTGTGATCGGTTTCTACGTTAACACATCGACGGTTTATCGAATGTAATGTCCTTTGCAAAAGTTGTCGTCGGTTTGTTTCCATATAACAGATCAACGGTTTATCGAATGTAAGGGCCTTTGCAAAGTTGTCATCGGTTTCCACGTTAACACATCGACGGTTTATCGAATGTAATGTCCTTTGCAAAAGTTGTCGTTGGTCTGTTTCCATGTAACACATCGACGGTTTATCGAATGTAATGTCCTTTGCAAAGTTGTCGTCGGTCTGTTTCCATGTAACACATCGACGGTTTATCGAATGTAATGGCCTTTGCAAAGTTGTCGTCGGTTTCTATGTTAATATTTCGACGGTTTACTGAATGTAATGGCCTTTGCATAGTTGTCGTCGGTTTCCATGTTAAGACATGGACGGTTAAATTGAATGTATGGCCTTTGCAAAGTTGTCGTCGGTTTCCATGTTTAATGCATCGATGGTCAATTGAATAACGTAATGGCCTTTGCAAGTTGCTGGATTGTTCAATATGTTTGACAAGTCGGCCGCAAATTTTACAACTCAAAGTCCTCATATCTTTTAAAGGAGCGTCGGATGTCAAAGTTGTGTTTTTGGACAGAGCAAAACCCCAAATTTTTCTAACGTGATGTCCTGTGTGTTGACTCATAGCCGATATGATCCGTGGGCCGACACTTAGTGCGGTCACCACCTTCCAGTGTCAGCTTTATATTATATAGAGGGGGGAGGGGATGACCCACCGGTCGTATGGGAGGGTGAGACCATGTGAAGCTGACTCACTGAGTGGGTAGTAGCGCACGTTCTTCTGGCACCCACTTTCTTACTCACACAATGGAAGGGACTGCGGTATATGTATCTAGAAAGTTGAAGACTGCCCTGTAGTAGTCATGTACAAAGTCAAGCTCAGAATCTACAAATGAAGGCAGACTTCCATTGGTTGTCAGCTATTATTGTGCAGTATCCGTGTACGAGTTGACTCTGTTTTTTATTCCCTGGATTTACTGTTGTCCGGTTCAACTGCATCCGTACTGTATATCCAATGTTGCAACATTGCAAGTTCAAGTGGAGGAACGGATCGTTTCGAAAATTTAAAGAAGAAACTTGATAACCGTGATTGGTGTCCACTAACAAGAAGCCCAGATGGCAGAAAGCAAGGAGGATGGGAGGGGGAGAGAGATAGATCATAGCACATGTTATGGGCACAGCTGCAAATGGTTGGGAAGTCAATGTCAATGGAGCTGTGAAAGAGCTGGAGCTTCACAAACACTGTAACATGTGGTGTAGACGTGTAGGCTTCCTCAGGTAATGAGCAGTGGCATTAACGTCTTCATACCTGTGTTGGTCGTTCATACTTAAGTCCAGTGATACACTAACTTGGCGAATACCCTACTCCCAGGATTCAATTGCTTGGAGAGCATTCTCAGGTTATGGAGCAACCCCCAGGCAAACAATGTGAGATACTCAAGTACAGCAGCTTTTGGTAAGCTACCCCTAGAAGAACCAACCACATTCCCTCACTATGAGAAAGATGCAGACTTCCTCCCCATGCATCTCGAAGAAGAGGCTGCGTTCCCAGTCCACCGAATTGACATGGGTTGCAACTTTCTTATCCAATCGATAATTGTGTTGCCTGCCACCCAGAGACATCATTTACGGGCCTACTACACTGTGTCCACACAAATGCACTTATGAGCTATAAGGAAGCATGCGGCAAAGAGACGTGACTCGTTTCTGCTGCGCATGCATAAGAGTAAATTTTATCAATGGAGGAGACTTTGGGGTGATGTCGAGAGTTCCTGAGGTCATGGTATGTCTTATCATGTCCCAGAGGAAAAATAGGATATGCCGGAGCTCTCCCCTTTGAAGTTTGGTGCATGAATCTCTTTTCAATGAGTCCAAACTTGCCTCTAGGACTTGCCACAGGAGAATGCAACTCCAGAGAGTGTTAGAGATTTTTTGTCCCATTGGATTCATCACCTGAATAACGCCATCTTGAAGTAGGATCCAAAGATACATAGCCCATCGTCACTTGTCTTCAAGGTATGCATGCCCTATGGTACTATCAGCAGTGCAGGTCCTTACCTGCCTAATCCACAGCCATCCCTTCCTGCTCCATGGAGCCATAAACAGCCAGAAGGCCAAAGAGTACATGTCCATATAATGCAATCTTGTGTATTTGTGTTCACTGCTTGAGTTGATATATGAACCACACCTTGCCCATGAATACTGCACTCTCTCCTTTCCAGTCACTCTCTTTTGACTCATATTTCTTGGCACTTTCTGGCCCTACTCCCCCCTTGCCCTGCGTCTGTCTGTCTCTTGCTCTCTTTCTTTCTTATTCTCTCTCACTTAACCTAGATGCTGTCCAACATACGTCAGAACAATGACTGCGACCATTGTGTGCTTTGAGCCATCTGTTGTCATATTTTTGTTATTTGAAGCTCTAAGAATCTCACCAACCAGTGGCTTAAGCTTTTTGTGAAATTATCACAATGGTTACAAAAGAGAACAATGATCAAAGTCCTCCCAAACTAACTCCTGGCGATATCAAAAAGCAGTTTAAGCATAAATCTTTGGTCTGCATAACCTGCTAGCTACTTGAAACAAAAAACCATTACTTTACATCTTCGAAGAAGCTCATAAAAAACACAACCTTCATTTTCAAAACACCTACAGATTTCCGGACCCAACCCCTCTATTGAGTAAACCTGATAAAACACAGCCGCAGACGAGGTAAAAAGAAATGCTTGCACATATGGATGGCGCTTTAGCCATTCATTCAATAGCCTTCCTAGGATCAGTAAAAACTCAACGTTGCTTGGATCGTCTGCATTTGGCCCTCGCCTGCGGAAAGGATGGCAGATTCGAGTAAGGACTGTCAGAACACATCTCTGAATTAGTTCCAACATATGGTCTCTCTCTGCAATTCTCTTCTCTCAATCCCCTCCATAAGCTGGGTTAGAATGTACCCATCCCAGTCCAGACTCCAGACCCCTCAGCTCAGGCAAAAGGTCTGAATCACTCTCTCACGAAAAGAGACATCAAAAAATAGCAAACTGCAATTCTATCGGGAGACACTCTTGGTCCTCTGTGACGAAAGAAACTTGCAGTCTAATTACCTTCTGCAGCTCTATCTACCTCTCTTCTGATCGCATCAGTGGGTTCCCAGAGTCTGCGGATAGAGACCGGTAGGTGGGAAAACATGCAACATGAGGACTGTCTACGCCCTGCTGGAAACAACAGGGAAATCGAAAATGAAAAACATTTCTTCTTTCACTGCCTTTCTACTATGAGATCCGTGGGAGATTCAATTCTCTATTCCGGGATACCCAATCTCTCAGAGGTCTTCCATTACAAGGATCCAAATTGCTTAGCAGCTTACCTGCATGAGGCGCCTACTCTAAGACAATCCCTAAAGAAATAGTTGCTTTAGGGCTGCTTGTGGCCCCTCTCTCTTTCTCGTTTCTTGCCTACACTGGTCCAATAAGCTCTTCAAGCTTTCCGCCGACATTATAAAGTACCATTTCATTTCTGTCTAGAGGCTTTCTAGAAAGCCCGAACCTGTTTAAACCAAGGGAAGTCCTGCTACTGGAGTGAGCCCCTCACAAAGGTAGTGTCTGTTCCCTCTTGTTCCTCCCAAAGTGGGCGCAGGGTCTACGGCCACAAGGCTATAGCAAACAACGTCTTCTTAGTACACTCTCTCTTGCTCTCCCCCTCTCTCTCTCTCTCTTTATGTTCCGCCCAAACTGGGTGCAGAGTCTAAGGCCACAAGGCTATGGCAAATCACATCTCAGTGCATTCTCTCTCTCTCAAAACAAACCTCTCTCTCTCTACACAACACATACCTCTTCTGCCATAGCTCTGCGGATGGGGGTGGATGAGGGCATTGGTCTCGTCACTGAGCTGAATTGCTTGACTAGCATTTCCATCTCCATGTCCCTCGACTACTGGTGCAGGTTCCAATTGAGCAGCAATTCCTTCGAGCAGTGCTGTTTTAGTTGGAGCTGATTCTCTGCTCAAATCCTTCCCTTCGTCCTTTGATGCCTCCACAACTGCTGGCTCGGACGTAACCCCTCCAGTGCTTGGGACCTCATCATCTCGTGCCACCCAACTCCCAGTATGATCCTCCTCCTCTATTGTCAAAAACCAGGGGAGGGCTTGAGCATCCATGAATGCTACATGGTGCTTTCGGGGCAACAAGATTGTTATCATGCCCTATAAATCCAACGTCCAACAATCTACCATGAAGAAGCACAACTGCAGTGTAGGAGCAAGTTACCTTCCTTTGCCGACCCCCTCCTAAAAATACTCTTGAGGAAGCCCCTAAACCCTCTCCTGCCGTCCCAGCAGCCCGTCCCCACACCCCATCAATTCCCAACTGTTAGATTAGAATATTTCAATACCCAATATCTTTTGACAAACTGGGAAAGAAGAAGGCTACTCTCTTCGATTGGGAAACCTGGTGACAAAGAGGGAAATGAGGGAAAAGATGCATCTTGTTTACATAATAAAACACCCCACCCTGAAATCCCAAGGATAAATTAACAGGCCCCTCTTTTGTTTTCCATTCTGAAAATCAACAGAAGTTTGGGTTCACCGTTTTGGGGGGGAGGGAGAGTCGGCCGCCATAGCCAATCCAGCCTACAAGATTCCTCCGGGATGAACAAGATGTGCCAGATCAAGAGAAGCCTGGTGGTGCTCTGAATGAGAGAACTCTCCTCGCAGTGGGAGGATGCTTATCACCGCCAGCACAAGCCCCACAACCAAGCTTGATGCTTGTTGCTAAGCACGTGCCCTTAGACCTCAACGATCCACAAGCTTCACATGGCAGGAGACAGACCTCGAAAAACAGATTGTCATAGAGCTCGTGAACTGGCCACAAGAGTTTGAAAGGGAGAGGAAACACACCCACAGCGGCCATGCTGGAGAAGGCTCAACAGATGCACTCTCAACAGACAACATGAGGCCAATGACAGCCTTGAAGCCCTAGAAGTTTTGAAAGGACACAACCGTGGATGACAATACTGATTCTGGATGACAAGGATGACATGTGATCCCATGGTATGAAACCCACTTACAACAAGGGTTCTTGCTAGAAAGCAATAACTGGTCATGTAGAACTCCACTTTTCATGGTTGCAAAATCTCAAGTACTTCAATGAGGATATGGGAACTGAGCAGATTGAAAGAAAGCGTTGCTGGGGTTGTCACTGTTAGCAGCTTCATTCCTTTTCTGTATCAAGACAACTGTTAGGATGTGAATAACAAAGATATTTCAGGAGTTGATAGAAAAGCACAGATAAGATGCAACAATAGGAAACCGGGGACGCCAAGACTGTCAATGTGCAGCTCACATTCACACAAAAGGCGGTAATGAGAGCTGTGATGAAACAGTAGAAGTTGTGATCCTGGTGATTTTTTCATCATCTAATCTATCGGAAGCTGGCAACAGCCTTCACCCATGTACAGATTTTGTATGCATCCTGTGAGAGCTTTAGCGCGTGTGAAACATACATACAGACTGCTGTAGTGCACTCACTGTGGGATCGCAGAAGTACGTACATACTCATACACTGGATATGTCCATGGGGACACCATGGTCACAGATTTCTGTTGAGCTCTCCCCTTCCCCATACCATCTCAATTGCCTCCTGGACAGTCAACATGAGAGGTACAAGAACAATAGATGTCTTAACCAACCTTTGGACAGTGTTGGAGAGACTCTCCTTTGTGAGAAGACAGTCGGAAATAATGGGCTCTAGTTCAGCAATTACTGGTGATAGTGGCTGGCCAATGGGTCCCAGAATCGTCAAGTGGTAGCCCTCCTTCAAGATAAAACACCTTCCCGTTCCAGCTGAAACACTCAGCAAGTTCAGACCTGGGATCCAACCAAAGGCCAGAGAAGCAGGAGCTGGACCAGATGTTCCATGGGGTTTTCTTTGGAGACAGAAGAGTGTAGTTACACAGCTCCTGAAGGAGAGTAGCAGGTCACACGAGTAAACTGTTCCCCTTTTTCCCCATCTTCTGTGCTGTAAGGAGACCATCATGGGATTCAACAATCCTTGTGAGCCATGGGACAATCCAATCACGAATACAATGTAGTTTGGCCAGAACACAGGACAGAAATAGACAGAGCAAGGGAGCCTGAAAATGCACAAGCTGATGCCCTATCTGCAATGGCCTTCACTGGCTAATTGGACTCCAGGTACATGGGCAGCACATGGAAGCATAACACTGCAGGGGTGGCATTGCCAAGCTGAAGAAGGAATATCCTAGCTCTGCATCCAAATGCTGCTCCAAGATCATGTTCCTGGCAGAAAGAATCCTATGGTTACCTTGGCACGTTTGCTTCTCTAGGGGTTCAAAGTTGCCTAGTCTGGCAACACTATAGCTCCCAATACTCGAAATCGCCAGAGCACCAGGAGGACAGACCCACTGGCAACCGCACTGCTGGGTTTCACTAGAAGGCCTCCACTATATGTCTTTCCCTGCCCAACAAAGCTGGAGCTCCCAAATCACTGGTATGTCCCAGCCACCATAGCCACACAGATACACAGACGTAGGGACGCAAAAGGAGAAGTACACATAGAAAGGATTCGAATTGGGGTATCCTCCTATGTTGACATGCAGGCCGCTGCAAATCAATGTATGGATCCAAACCCTTACATTAGCACCTGAAGTAGGGAGAACGGGAAAACATCCACAGTAATCACTGACTTCCCTGGATTAACGGCAGGTGTGGGAAGTACAGGTACAGTCTTTTTCTAGCAAATGGCCTCTTGGCATTGTATGAGAGGCTCTTTCATAACCACTGGAGGCTCCCATCCTTGTGCCTGCAATTCAGTGCTCAATTTCTGTGCTTCATCATACAGTTTCCCGGCCAAAAGCCCCTCAACCATGGCACTATGATCTTGCTTTGTTGCAGCTACTCCTTGCTCCCCCATGAGAATCCGGACACTAGTTGCCTTCTCGGGCTGCCCAGACTGTGCATATGCTGCATACATATTTGCATATGCTCGTGAGCTGAGTGGCAGCCCCCGCAGCTTCATCTCTTCAAATACTCGCTCAGCTTCTTCAACAAGTCCGACCTTGCCAAACCAGCGCACCAATGCGGTCAAGGTGGCCGGCCCAGGTTTTAATCCCGTGTTTTCCAAGTCTGTCACCACTTCCATAACCCTGCATAACATATCGGCCTTCCCAAAGGCATCAATAAGAACCGCCACAGCCCTGTCATCTGGTTTAAGACCTGCAAATCTTATGCTCTCAAACACCACCATTGCATTCTCAGGGTCCTGGGCATGACCATAAGCACCAATAAGTGCAGTGAATGATTTCAGATTTCCTCGAAAACCCCTCCAGTGCATCAGATCAAATATTCTTTGTGCATTATCAGCCTGACCCAACCTACCATAACCAGTGATCAACACAACATACGTTTCTTGACGGCCAGACACCCCAGAAGATTCCATATCAGCCAACAAAGCTTCTGCTTCATGTGGCAATCCTGCATTCCCATAGGCTGTCATCATGACATTGTAGGTGATTGCATCTGGTTGAAGCCCGGCCAATCTGATATCCTCCAACACTTGTCTTGCCCTATCCAGCATTCCAGCCCGGCCATAAACTCCTATCATTACAGAGTATGTAGCAACATCGGCAGTGATGCCCTGGTCTTCCATGTCGCGCAACACGCGTTCAGCATCAGCAGCACGGCCTTCCTTCCCATATCTGTCAATTAACTTGGTGTAGTCACGCACCGTCGCTTCAAACCAGCTTTCTGTAAGGGCCCACTCAAAAATCTGGGATGTGCACCATTGAAATTGATCAACTTGATTGGACGTGATTATTTTGGCTGCAATCTTTGTGAAGCATGGCTATCAGTGAGCCCAAACACTGGAAGTACACGCCTGGATCATTGCTCAGCTATGCTTCACCATTTCAATGTTCACAACAGATTCTCCTCTCTCATCCGAGATCCAAAAGAAGCAGATTATCATGTCAAAACAATTCGTCGCTCCGATGTACAAAGAGCGCTACACCCACGTGGGATTTCGCTTTCTACATTTCGCTAGAAAAGACTTCACAGAATCAGACGTGACAGGTGCAGGATTAAACCCTAAACCCTTCTATCTCAATTCCTCTCTCCTGGCCAAGCCATAGTTAGACACCTCACCTTGAAAAACACCATGCGTTCTTCTTGGCTGTCAAACTCCTGCAGCACATCGAGCATATCCCTTCTCACGGGTTGCATGCTGCCCACCCACCGTCGCAGAGTCTCGTACACACCAACTCCATCCTGCTCAGGTAGAGATCGAAGGTTTTTGGTAACACGCATCGCCCTTTTTGACACTCTACCCTTAACAAGCGGCTCTGCTTTCCACCACATTCTCTTGCTCATCTTCGCAATGACACTGTCACCCCTTTTGATGTCTTGGGAAGCGGGCTTGCCAAACTGCAAAAGTGCGCAGTGGCTCTGACTGCATTTCTTCGTGGTGTACTTGATTTTTAGTTCAAACCTCTCTCTTTCGCCTTTAAACGTACGGTCTTCCCAAACGCTTCTCAAGATGTGTAATCTGAGAACAGTTCTAGTTTGCCCATCTGTACAACTTAAAAATGCCACCTTCCCAACGCTATTTGCTCTCAGGTTTTCAAAACGTGGGAAGAAATAGTTCGCATTGGCTACGGAGGTCTGCATGGTAACAGAAGCACGCAGAAAACTAATCAGCTACATGCAGGTAGCTAGCTCTCTCTCTCTCTCCGACCCACACAGCCCCACTGATCCTACGTGTGTAGTGTGTACGTGTGTACCTCTGGCAGGACAATATTCAACAAACAAAATCAATTTGCTCCATAGGCTGGACCCATGAGCTTCGTTAGGATGGTTTCTAGGAATCCTGTGGTAGCTTTGAAACTATCATTTGGTCCTCGGTTCGACCGAAGAAGAACGCCTCGTGCGATCCCTACAAACCTCTCTAGACAGAACTATGATAGTCAATCCATCATGCCGTGATCTTCATCTATGCATTGTGATTTTTACGGCTAATGTAACTTATCTGGTTCATATTCATCCCATATACTTGACTTGTCACCTAGGTAGTTGATGCGCAGGAAGGAAACAGAGAGTCTAGCAGCGAGAGGAGAATATTTGACTTCGAATACGTGCCACCATCGCTGGCTAGCAAACCAGAGAGAGAAAATGCCGAAGAGAGGGAGGGCGGAGGACTTGGTCACCGTGTCGGAGCATCACTTCGATAGTGTTGATCACCCTCATCATTTGTCTGTGTCCATATACGAGGTGGGTTTTGCTTCGTGCAGTCTAATATTGTATTCAGAGGTACACCTGTTTGTAAATCTAGTGGACTTTAGAATGTCGAGAGATGTCGCAAACTCCTTATTACTTCCATATGAGATTTTCTGGCCATTGTTGAGGACCTCTCCCTAGATTCTTTACACAGCATTTAACAGCATTTCCTCTCTGATATGTTCGTCCAAGCACCTGAAGTTCCTATTTGTGTCAGAGGAAGAATCAGTCTCAACTTCAACATACAACGCTCCTTCTGATTTTCCAATGATAGAGAGTGCAACTGTTACTGAACATGCAAGACCAGCACATTGCCCCTTGAATGATTGGTTCCCTTAACACAAGCCAGAGAAGTTTTCATTGCATTGGTAAGGAAGCGTGATCAAATAAAACCTGACAATTTGACACATCAAAAATGCAGAGGCTCTAAGCAAAACCACATTGTTTACTTTCAAGCTGAGCTCAAGAGTGCATGTGCTGATTAGTGGTTGAGCAGTGAACCAAGCATGAGGAATGCAACCCTGTCACGGGCTGGAAGTAGCACGTTAAGGGATGCTTCATCCTTCAGTGCAGAATTTGTCATTGAAGGCTCAATTCATCAGATCATCAGTGCGTTGGGTGCAGGTGATGCAAGAAGATTATGGCCTGTATGTGTGGCCATGTAGCGTTGTGCTGGCAGAGTACATCTGGCAAAATCAGAGTCGTTTTGCTGGAGTGGGAGTGCTTGAGGTCCAAGAAACCCTCTTCACCTGTAAAGATATTATGATAGGATACTTAAGCCATAAACAGGGATCATCTTTCTGTTATCATTCAGTATAGGGAGTCAGCAGTATGGGTGTAGGGGGCTGGGTGGATGGGAAGAGGCACACACAGAGGAGGGAGAGAATAAGGCTGACAGAAACTAATAATATCATGCCTTCATCGCCTGGTTCCGTCTTTCCCTGGTTCCGTCTTTCCTCTTCCCTCCAAGGCGATAATCTGCACTTTGTCCGTTAAACGCACCACAGCGAGCACACTGCAGGGACATACATATTCCCTGTTTCACTCTTCGGTCTCTAGAGTGTGACAGGCAGTGCAATGACAGGGCTACAGTAGCACTGTTGATACCAATATTATGTTTTCCAGGCTGATGTTCATGCCATCCAATTCATTGAGCTGGTTTGTAGTGCTGAGTTGCATCCTTGTGTATGAGAACCCCAAGACCAGATCGGGTAGTTCAATATTCATCGGAGACTGACCTTTATAGAATGGTCAATAAATGTCTTTTTCTTATTGGATATGAGCAGCTGGGCGCAGGCACTGGCTTGCCAGGGATAGTTGCAGCCAAAGTGGGTGCTGTGGTCACTTTAACTGATCGTGAGGACCAACCCCAGGTAAAAATCTGCAGAACTATTGTTAACTTGCAGCTGGCTTCATTGGGCACTATAATTCTTATGTAGTCACACTGTCACTTGCAGTACAATCTGAAGAATGGGATGTCTATTCCATGACCTACTTGCCACAGGGTGCAAACATGGATGTGAAATTAGCAGTGTGATCCTCGAAATGAAGAGAAGATTTTCATGGCCATATACATTGTTTCACTGTCCTCACTTCATTTCACCGCACAGGAAGTTGGGGGACAACGCAGTGGAATGTGGCAACATAAGTGTGGTTTGGCTGCTGTGTATGTATGTGATAGGTCTTTGAGAACATGAAGAGGACCTGTGATTTGAATCAAGTCAATTGCCAGGTACTGTCTCCCTTACCTCCTGATCTGTCATGTTCTTCTTATCAAGCTTTTTCTATGATTGGATGCTCAGAGACTGGAGTACTTGGTTAATGGCATCCAACCCCCGTGCTGGCTATGTACATCTGACACTAACACACACACATATTGTGTGCCACGGCTGAGCCAAAATAGCACTGATGAGCAATGCTAAAACAAGTAACTGGCATTAATTATCAGAGGATGAAACGCACACATGAGGACCTTCAACTAAGTGAATGGTGGATCACGCCGGAATGCGAGGAGTGACAAAGAAGCAGCCTGAAGTCATTGGTGTTGGTGGCTCTTTTTTGGATTTCTTTTCATATGTCACTTCCTAGTTTCCTTGAAGCTTCTTGGTCTGTCACTTCTTCATCATTTGGTTGTTGCCATGTGTCGACTTGGGCCATCTAAGTGAGAGAGGGACGTGGGGTTAGATGGAGGGTCTCACATGGGGGCAATGGGATGCAACGGCTTTCACCCTGCGACAGCGGGCTCAGATTGTGCTGGGAGCTGATGTCCTGTATGAAAGTAAAGGTCAGTGTCCTTTTCCCCCTATCCATTCACACTCGTTTGCAGGATCACAAAGAAACCCTTCCTTCTCCAATGGAAGCAGGATTTGAATGCACCAACAGTATAATGGGCTCCTCTTGCTCGAATTGGAGAAGAGGAAGACATTTTCATGCCAAACTGGCATCTTGCTGCATTACCGTACGCTTCTCATGAATACCTACTCTTGTAAGATAAACACCTGAAGGGTAAAAAGTTCTCTTGGGAGATTCTGAAAGGGTATTTTCCATGCTGGGCAATGAGGACTGCAGACTTCGACGACCTATTTGCAACTGTGAAGTTCTTGTTGCTCGGCGACCCGCATGGAGTTTTCATCACCACTTATCAACGCCGCAGGTGTGCTCCTGAAAGCTCTGTTCCCTTTTCAACCCTCTCTAACTCCTAGCAAGAAAGCCTATCCCTGTCCTATCTGTACCACCCAGGAAGTACAGAGTACCATTTCTTTTTCTCCTAACCTACATACTGCCAAGGCAAACATTAGTAGGCTTTAGAGACTCACAGTCATCGGAAGAGGCCTTCAATTTTAAGGACCCAAAAGTGTATGGCAGCTTGTCTGCATAAGGCACTTTGTCTTCAGGTGACACTGTTTCTTGAAGTGGTATCACATTGCTTACCTGTGTCCTATGAGCCCTGGAGGGCCCCTGTTTTTGTTTTAGAAAGCTCTCTCTCACTCACTCCCTGTTTCTCTCCTATAATTATTGTTCTACTTTGTAGTTTCTGCATGTGTTGTCCAACTTGTGTCCTTTGGGACCTTTTCACATTAATTTCCCTTTCTTGGCCAGGAAAAGTGGATGACCAAAGATGAACTTGATCACAACCATGGAAAGCCTAAACGATGTTAGCTGGTTCAGCAAGCAGAAAATCTCACCCTCGTCAAGGACTTCTTGTGGTTCTCCAGTTTGGTTTTCTGTGTTTCACTGTTCTTTTCCGTATCCCCATTTTTCAGAATTCCTCGTCAGAAGTAGTTCCTGGTTCAGTTGGTTGCTGTTGACTTGCAGTGGACACAGGTCAATAGAATTTCTATTGGAAAAATGGGGATTGCAAGTTGTGAGCCTGATCGACCCATCAGACTTTCTGTCTCCATCAAAGCTTTCGTCCTTATCAGTCTCTATTGAAGTGATCGAACTGAGGGTCAGGGGGTCAGGGGTCAAGGTTGATGTCTAGAGGCTTCCCCAGGACAAGTACACGCTGGTTGCAGAACATATAGCTGGCTATGGAGGAATTGGCTGAGCTCTACCAAAAATTTTGGGTCAAGTTCTAGCATTTAAGGACTTCCTAGTCAAACTCAAACATTGTCAATTCAAGCTACTTGCTCTGGTGAGACCGTGAACATGTATAAGGGCTGCCAAAACAGGGAACGGACTTGCCCCTGTAACATAGTACTTCAAATCAGATTGTGATGCAGTCAATCACAAGGGCACATTTTGAATGAGGGAACTTCAAGGAAGAGACTAGGACTGTAAGGTTGATGTCAACTTGGACCCTACCATTGATTAGTGACTGAGTCTAAATAGTAAAAGTATAGACTGAGGAAGGATAGTAACATACTGTAACCAGGCAATAACCACAGGATGAGTATTGGAGTTATTTACAGTAAAGAATCTGTTGACTCAGCCAACAAATGTTCCTTGATCTGGAACAAGTCTGCATCTGATCCAAAGAATTAAGTGAATGACCTCAGTAACCAAGAACTTTGAAGTAGACTGTCAGCTTCCCTCTCCAGCTTGGCAACTTGGGAACTATTTTGTCTTTGGATATTCAATAACCACTCTGTACTCAAGCTTCTATTGAGGATTTTGAAGTTGGGCCACAACTCCAAACATTATGCCCCTAGACTAGGTCAGAATGTAATCAAGAGATAGTCATAAGCTGACAGACCCTGGATACATCTCCAATTTACCAGTCCATTTCCAGAAGGGTTCTGGAATATGAAGTGACAGCTTCCAGCTTTATGTACATGCAGTGGCAACTATCTAACTTGTTCTCATATTACCATCAGCCACTGAGCATTCCACATTCCCTGCATGGAGGCTCTGACACACCTGTCCACGAGCCTTGATACTGATGGGTTGGTTGCCAACATAAGATAGTCTACGCTTGCATCCTGCAGGTTTGCGATCTCCCGTGATGCCCCCTGGCATCGAACTAAACAATTTCCGATACATGATGGTCGATTCTTTACATGTGAAAACAGACAGATTACACAGGAGACACAGCCCCCCAAAAATTATCTTCAATTTTGCACTTTTGAAATTGGCTCACTAATCTTACCGTCAAAATGCTACAACTAGTAAAGATCTCGTAACTGTTGATTTTCTCTCCGGAGAGCCTTAATCTCCTCCACAAGTTCAGCCTGCCTCACTATAAATGAATCCATCATCGCTGCCATCTCCGACTGCAAGGCGTGAAATCCACTATTTGCATCAGACATGTAAGCAAACTTCACTCAAGAAATCCTTACAACTTTGAATCCACACAGAAAACCATTTCCATGTTGTTAGGTGATTTTGATGCAATAGAGGATAGATCCATAGATTCAGAGGTGAGACTTGAGAATCTTCCCACAAAAAACTAAATCCAGTGGTGTTTGTAGTCCTTAAAAGCATAGATTAACTCCCTGTTTGAAAGTCCATCAGATGGACTGACATTCCAGGAGTTGGTGTGCAGTTTCACCCCTTCACACTAACCATGACACGATAGTTCAAAAGAATTTTATTACCTGTTGGATATGGAACTGCCGAAGGAGCTCAAGATGTAGGTTCTGGACATCTTCATGAATAGCTCGTTGCACTGCACCCAGGCTTTCTTCCAGGCCTCGTTGCACCAGCTGCAGCGCAAAGGATGTTGCCCCTGCCGCTTGCTGCTGCTGTTCTTGCGGCAATGATAGTCTCTGCACACTTCCCTGTACATGACCCTGCCAAATTTGAGGTCCAAAAATGTACTAGTCAATGTATTGGTAGACTTGACTTCCATGATAGGTACTTGGCTTACTCGGGAACATATTCAACTTCATGGAGGAGATAGATCAACTTCACACTTATTTTCATTCCTTGCTTTTTATTAGACCATAATCTCAAACCAGAAGTCAGACAGGCAGACCATGGAAAGAATGAGTTATGCCAGAGAAAGGGTGGAAAGAGGCTTACATTCGATCCAGCAGGGGAAGTCCCTGGAACAACTGCAGAATCGGACCTTAAACCAAAACCATTTTCAAAATCTTTCTTCCCATCAACACCTCCAGAAACTCCTGCCCTCTCATCTCGTCTCTCTAACCCCGACTTCCGTTGCCTTGGTGACAACACAACCCCACTACCCAATAGCACCTCCCCGGAAGAGCTCGGCAGGGAGCCGGGAAGGGATCGCGAAAAGCTCGTATGCAAATCTCGGCCCTCATACGCCGACAATTTCCGAGATGCGGCCATGGATGTTGCTTCCAAGTCACCATTTTGTGGCCCATTTGTTTGCTGACCTACAGAAAGAATAGTTGGGCTACCATTAGAGATGGAAAGAGGTGACTCTAGATCCGAGGAAAGCCGGGGTGGTGTCTCTGTTGCTGAAAAAGAACCAAAATTCTGGGCTAGTGTTGTTGCATATGGTGCACCAGGTGGTGGCACACTCTCCAAGGCTGCTGCTGATGCAGGCATTGCATGTGGATCGAGGCGAGAGGACGGAATTGCTCCAGAGGAAGGAGGGGCTGTGCAGTTTGAAGCGAACCTTGATAATCCACCAAAGGGATACTGTCAGCAACATGCTTTCAAGAGAAGGAAAGAGATGTTAAGAGAGGAAACATGTAAAAAGCCAATAGTTGGCTCCATAACAGATTGCAGAAGCGATGGTCATCACCACATCAAGTAGTGGCGCTAGATTGAATGCCTGCACTGCATGGTCCCCAATTTGGCAAAACACAGATTGAAACAGGATTGCATCCTGAAACAATGTCCCTGAGATTTCCATGCCGTCTCTAAAGTAGTTCTGCACAACTGTAATGAGCAACCAAAGAAACCTCAAAGCTGCATGACAGCCAGGTACAAATAGGAGAACATGAGAAAGGTTGAACCTGGACATGGTAGCTGGTTGGCGAAAGGGACCCCTTTCTATGGCTTCTCCACCCCATGCCTCTGGGGGAGTCACAGAGGGCGACCTTTCCAACTTAGTAGATAGCCCAGACGGTGGTGTGGAAGTACTAGGTGAGCTTGGGGAATTTCTTATCTGTACCTCATCCTGCAGTTTAACCCAATGATACAGAACAGCCCATAAGTGCACATCTTATAGGACCTAATTACAAACTGATATGAGACTGCAAACAATTGAAAATGAAATGGATGTCTTTCCAATTTCCAGATGATATACAGCCGATTGCTATGCCATATTGGCTCAAGTGCACCTTTATAATACCAGACAACTGGAAACTCATGCCATCCACTATCACAACAGCTTACCTGATGTGACCCTGAACGGCGCTCCACACTACTGCGGGGCTCCTCCTTCAAGTCATCAATGCTCGGAAACCGACGGACACCTGATGCTGTTGGCGAGCCCCACACCCTCCTCAAGGTATTGTCTCCCCCAAGCGATGCTATCTCCTTTTTAAAATCATCCCCACCTGCCCCTCCATCCCAAAAGTTTGAGAGTGATGGTGTTATGGGCTGCACGTCAACCAATGGTGAAAACACCTCCATATCGTCTTTTCCGCTGATGAATGAGTTCGGAATGCGGGGGGTCTGAATACGGGAGATTGTGCCATTTGACCAAGAACGAGAGGTGGAGAACGTTGAGGCATCTCCTCCTGCCGATTTTGGCCTGGTAGAAGTGACCCCAGGGACAGAAGCTCCACTAATGCCTGAGGCTGGGCCCACAGTGCTGTCCTGACTGGGAAACGGACTTGTCCAGGTGGATGGTTTCACCGGAGCTGCTGTGGTGGACATTCGACCTCGTGTCACCAGGCCTGAGGCAGGGAGGGGATCTGGCATGATTGCTGACTCTTCACTACTAGTTCCCAGAAGTGCAGACTCGACAGAGCAGCTCGATTCTTTCACAGCTATGGGATTGGAGCGCTGCCAACTCAAGCTCGTCACAGCCTACATACAGATCAGGCAGATAGGGTTAATCCACAACAGAAAGAACGCAGGCAGTTTGAAGTTCCTATTTCAGATTATGGAACCAGAGTGGCAGCTCAGGACTGCTTCAATGACAGCCACACATGACAGGTCCATCTAATATCTCTATCAAATTAAGAAAGCTAAACAGACAGATTGGTTGTTACTATCTCTTATCCATAAATGACCATTGAAGCATACGATCTCTCACATTTGTGTGTTCTAGGGTATGATCATTTCTGCTACCATGTAAAAGAGACAAGTTACAATGCCAACACGCAAGAAGAGCCCCACACTAATTGTCAGGTGGCCTCTGCAGCATGCATTTCAAGACAATGAAGTGGCTCTCAACTGGCCTACCGCTCCTTAGTAACCGACTCCTCAGGTGGAAAGAGGACTGGATAGGGTGAGGTGAGGACCACACTGGCGAAAATGCCTCACCTCAGAGGAGCTGTAGGCTCGGAGGATGGTGAATGGCTGTGGCCGTCCTCGCACATCATAAAACACAACACGTCCACTGTTGGTCCCTACAGCCAAAGTGTTGCCATCATCCCTGAAAGCCAGTGATGAAAAAGGAGCCTCATATGGAACACAATATACAGGCTTCTTCACCCCTGGATCATATGTATACAACTTCTTGTCCAGACCACCGCTCACAATCATCTGACAACACATGTCCAAGCTTTTTGTTAGTACACAATATGGTCAGATGGTCTTTCTTGAAATTTCGGTTAAACAACAATTTAATGAGTTAGTCAGTGCCAAACTGAGACCAAACACAGGGAGCTCATGCTCACTGCATGGCAGAAACTGACAGTACCTTTCCAACACATTTCCATAACAAATCTCAATGTCCGCCATACAATCAATATATTGGTTTTCATTTTCTACAATCCTCAAGATCATGTTGTAAGTTCCACAGAAAACAGAGAGGTTAATCGCAAGCTGACCTTGTCAGAGGTGGGCGAAAAACAAACACCCGTAGTTGGGGCCGAATGTTGCTTGATCCATGACAACTGCAAAAGAACACAGCTTTCAACATTAGATTCTGGCAAGGGAGTCAACTTCTACAACAGATGGTGACATGATGATGACCTTGCCATTCATTTCTCTGTATGCTTGTCTAATGTCCTGTTTTTGCTACTTTCTGTTGGTTTTCTCTCTCTCTCCAGGCCTCCTATGTATGTAATGCATTTCTTTCTGTCTTTTTTCCTTCTTGATCTCTCTTATGAGGAAAGGGGGAAATTCCCTGGAACAACCTTTCATAGACAGCTGCTTCGCATAAAACCTCAGTAAAACAGAAAGCCAAAGAAACCAGCCAAAATTACAATAGAAGCTGAAGGCCTTTATAAGGCCTGAAATAGAAGCCCTTGATTCCAGAGCTGACTTGAAGCATATGCCGAACAAAAGCCAAGCTCACAAGGAATTCCATATACCTAGGACCAGAGATGCTGGATGACCTGCAAGAAACAAAGAGAGAAAAGAAAAGCAATTGACCTGCCTTGGGACTACGGGAAGTGGTGTCCCAAAGATGGACCGAGCCATCATCACCAGCAGTCAGCAACAGATGCCTGCTCAATCGAGAATACTCCATTACTCTCAGAACCTGCTCCATCTCAGCAGTGGCATGCCCACCCCCCATCATCTCCCTGCCAGACCAGAAGGACAGCAACATAACTCTAGATGTATCTCCTTCAGATTAGCACCTCTAGGCATGCAATGTGATGTCAGGAACCATTGTTGACATTCAAGTTTGATCTCAATGCATGTTTGATGTGATGGCAATCGTACCTGATCATGTGGATCTTTGAGCTCCACAGCTCGGGTCCCTGATGCAAGGTTGTGTAAGATTAGGTCACCCTTAATGCTGATAGACGCGAGATGCTCGTCTTTACAGTTGTACATGACACCTGTGATGGTGTCGGTATGACCCTTCAGCCATTTAATGCATCTCTTCCGCTGAAGATCCCAAACCCTAATAATCTTTCCTGTTCCGCCAGAGCCAAGGTAGCGGGAGCCTTTACTGCTGAAGCATATAGCCAGAATGGACTCCTGCAACCAGCCAGGCAGGAACTACTATTTAGCACAAGGCTTCTCAAGAGACCGTTATAGAAGATCTACAAAAATTTAATCCAACAACAGTTCTGTCCTGTGATAGGTGCACATCTTGTGTTCTCTGCTGTAAGGTGCTCTTCCTAGGACTGGACATGTACTAGTCAGAGAGAGTACAAAGACCAGGTCAATCAATGTTGCTCAGTTAAGAGAACCGTTACATTGCCCACGGCAAGCACCATTCATCAAAGATGACGATACTGCTGGCAACATACAGCATGTGTATCTGGGGTTTGATGAGCCAGCTGCACAGTGGGCCTTGTCAAGTAATCAAATATACGCATCACAGCATTACCAATACCAGCTGTCAGTCCAGTGTCAGCATAGAAAGTTTGAAATTTGGGCAGGGGTCATATTATGGCAGTATCCAAATTCTCCATGTGCTTAGTAAACTCTGAAGTCACATTTGAGAGGTAGCCAAAGATTCAACAGCTAGCCTTATCCGAGGTACAGAAGAGATTCACACTAAAATTGATCTGCATGCTAACAATTGAGGAACCCTCCCAGGGCACTTCCATGCAGAATAGGTATTGCCATGAAGGTAACAAGAAGTATTAGCTGGCACGGCAGAGAACCCTAAAATCTTTCTTCTCGATTGAAGTAACAGAGGCCAACCAGACTTGTCCCCCATGATCGAGGATCACCACGAGGATTAGCCCTATTTGGGTTACAATGAGAGCCTTCGAAAGCAATAGGATGAGAGCCAGTATGAACCAACCGCAGGGAATGTGCGCCTGTCAACTATACTTGAGAGGGCCAGGATATAGTCATATCAGCTATAGCAAGGTCTTGTCGGTGTTCAATTTGATCCACTAGCAGGAGCACACATAATCACTCAAGGATTGTGAAAAGGTTGAACTTGCTGCTTGGTATTTAAAAGCTTATTTGAAACCTGCCTGCTGCAAAGAAATTGAGGATTCATCAAACCTGCCTACAAGGTCCAAAATCCAACATAACCATCATAGACACTCTCAACTGCCCCAATCCTTCCACAAATGTTTGTAGTTCATGCAATGCTACTCTGACAAAGACAGAACAATCTACAGGATCATCTGGACAAAACCCACCCTTATGCATTGAAGTTGCACCAGCTTGGGAGTTAACATAAGGACTCGGGCAAAACAAGATCAACATTTATTATTTTTGAAGTCCCCACTACTTTGGCAAGGGTTCCAGAAATGCAGTAGGCCCTCTTTCTGCTCACCTCCCCTCCTCGTCTCCCCCATCCTTCTCCATCCAACAGGTAGTAGGGTCTGGGGCACAGTGCTACATGAACAAACTTAG
>JAKLZA010000015.1:0-25000 GCA_030704615.1 Takakia lepidozioides
CTCTCTTCAACTCTATCAAGGGAATTGTGCCTGTACCCCTGTTTACCAACTTTGAAAGTCTCGAGGCTGAGCCAAAAGCCCAGGCCCTCCTAAGGCCTAGCTTTTGGGCAAATCACACACAACAGATTGATGCTTGTGTGAAGGGATTTCTAGAGGATATCTGGAAAACCCGGATTAATTCATTACATGAAGGTAAGTCTTACTACCAACGTCAGCCCCTGACAGAGGTAGGTTCTGTTCCTTTTATTCCCGCTCAAACTGGGCACGGGGTCAATGGCCACAAGGCTATGGCAAACAACGTCTTCTGACCACATCCTCTCCCTCCAGTTATATATTGTAATGGGAGAGAAAGCAAGACCACATTTCGTTCATCCATCTTGTTGAGTACTTGAGACGTTAGGCCTACATGTCAGCAATAGCAGTCTCTCCCGTGCGATTCCAGCATTGATGATGTCAAAATGGACCTCTTTGCCCCTTTTTAGATCTCCAAGGCTGGCATAGGCATTCAAAACGCAAGTGAACGTGACTCCGCCGTCCCTTCTCCTTGGCATTTCCTCATAGATCTATGTACAACAAGGTCGATTCCACACTGCTACTCTAGCCCAAATCTAATACATGGGGCCGTGATTGCCCCATTGTGTCACAAAGCTGGAGAAAGGGCGCAACAAAGGGAGAGATTACTTTTATGGAAAAGCATACACTACCATACTTAACCAAGAGCAAGGAAACGAGGAGCTGCTAAAAATATAAGTTTAAGCGGTGGTGAAAGCAGGCCAAGCAATAAAATGTAGAACGGCTTTGGCAGGAGTTTATGTCAGATCCTTCACAATGTGGGACAACAGGTCTGACAAGGTGGGGCTGTCTCTATCAGTACCTGATGAAGAGGAGTTTTCCTGGATTAAAGGTCAAAGATCTTTTTCCTGAAGTTGTTGTATGTGTTTTTTGGTAGACGAATCATGGCTTGAGTTGCTTTAATCAAGTACAGCATGATCTTTGTCGTCACATCTGCTGTAGTTTGGATTTTACGGTTATAGCCTGATCCAAACGAGGCTTATAGCTCCTCACTTGCACACTTGTGATTTTTGCAGACTTTTTGCAGATCACCAGACTTCAGACATAGACAAAAATGAAGCCCCTTTGGATTGAGAGTTGGTCCAACCCCACTTGGGGGAAAGCAGAGCTAAATGCCATGACTCAAGTGAAGCACAATCTATCTATGGTGATGATGTCGATGTACACAATGGAGTTGTAGGCCAAGACTGTAATGGGCATTGTTTTGATGCTTCCAAGTCAATCAGGGAGAATTTGCAAATTGTACTCGCAAATGAGGTGACTGCAGCTGTGTAAGGAGCTTGAGAGATCTTCCTTGTGGTATCTCGGAGTTTTCAACTATGTTAGTTGAAGTATATTTAAGGTTGGTAGGTAAGAGTTTGGAGTCGCGGAGGATGGCAGGGTTGAATCAGACACAATTGTTTGTTGGACAACAGACTGGCTGCAGAAGTAGAACCTCCACCATCACTGAGAACCAGGAGTCCACAAAATCTCTGTTGGCCCTTATGTGGATGTAAGGACACTATGTAAGGCAGGACGATTGAAAGAGTTCCTGCAAACTCTGAACCAACAAGGCATTTAGACAAACTCCAAGACTTAGGTTTGTGCCTTGCAGGAGTGCGCATCAACATGAAAACTCTTGTCGACCTGTATACCAAGTGCAAAAGTCTGGTGATGCAAGTGAAGTTTTCGACAAAATGCCTGAATGAGATATATGTCTACATGGAATACAATGATAGCAGGATATGTCAAGCATGGGTCTGTTAGGGAAGCTTTCAACATCTATGAGATAATGCAACTGGAAGGGGTGACCCCAGACAGGGTCACATTCACTTGCAATCTGAGTGTAAGTACCAGCCTAGGATAGGAATCTTGGAACAGGGCAAAGGGGTACATGATGACATTGTAAAAGCAGCACACCACCCTATTTTCAATTCCAACCCCATTCCCCACATGTAAATTAGAGACTGCCCTTCTTGACATGTATGTCAAATGTGGAGTCTTCAACCAAGAAATTCTGAAGGTTTTGTTTTGTAGCATGCGGGTTGTCTATTGCTTTATGCCCAATATCTGTTTTGCTGTGTGTGTGTCAACACATCAACTTGATGGGTCTCATAGACCCGAAGCTCTCTCACAGAAAATTCAGAGACTAGTGATAATCAGGGATCTAGAGCTGATATATGGTCTGAAAAAATGGGAGAAAGCTTTCAGATCATTATCCAATGTAAGTTTTGTAATCTACATTGTTCTGTGTAAGTTTGGGACTAAAATAGTCTTTTTGATTCTTGCTTCTGATATGAATTCACATGGGAGCAATTTGTCCTTTCTGTGCAGGGGGTGTGCACTTGAAGGACACCCACTTCTCCAACAATGCACCTGCGAACACATTCGATAGTACCGGATGAGGTAGCCTGGAAAGGAACTGAAGGAGATCAAGTGGATAAAGGCTAGAAAGGCAAGAAGGCGTGAGCTCAATATGTATCCCAGTATAAGAAATCTGTATATTTCTCAAGAAACACCTCCTCAAAGCTTATGTCAAGCAAGCCCGCACCTGTCCTCAACCTGTTTAGCTCCAAGGTTCTTCCAGCTGCCATCTTATTGAGCCAGCTCAACCATTCAAGAGTGTACTCAGTGGTCATGGTGCTAACTCATGCTTTGTGGTCTATGTAAGTGAGCAAACAAAGATACTGATTGCCTGTCTGGGGGAAGGGTGCAGTGACTGCTCTCAGTTCATTGTTGGAAAGTGGCCTGTCATCTGTGCAACATGTAGAGAGGGTCCCAGGAGACCAATAGTGACAGAAGCATGTCTAGTTCATTTTCATGAGAAAGTGTATAATTCCACACAACATATGCAGTTGGATCCTCTAGATATTGAAAATATCTCACTACCCCTAACCAGAGATATGAGAAATGTCTCTTTTATGGATGCCAACAGAATTGTCACCACCCCTAACGGTGTGGAAGGTGCATCAGCATTCGACGTCCACAAACCTCCAGTGACCACGCAGGCAATTCGAGCTTGAGATATTCCAGTAAGCGAATTCCAGGAACCTTCTCAAAATATCTTCTGTGACTGGGGAAGGAAAACCTTTGTCATCCTTAGGAGCCCTCACCAAACTACTCCTGGATCCCTCTAATTTGAATACAGCAAAGGATGAGAGTCAGAGCACACGCCTTCATATTGACAGAATGAACAAACAAATACACACCTGAATCCGAACAAGACGTCAAAGCAGACGTCCATAAACAAAAGGAGTCTGAGAATCGCTGGAACTCAAAATTCATGACACAAGCCCAGGGGCAATCGTCTCCACACGACAAGATTCTATTTCATCAGAATAGAGTAACCGCTGTCTTTATGTAATATACAATTACCACCAGTTTGGTGGTGCTGGGATTTAGGGACTAGGTTATGGTACACTGGGTTATGACTCGCTCTGCCATAAGAAGAGAGCATAACTTGCGTGGATGTTGGCGTCACCCGGTGACACTTGGAGAGCCTGGCTGTACAATTCCTCAGCTTTCTCTGCATTCCCTAATGTTCTCCATGAAAACTCAGCATACTCTAATAGCAATCGTGGATTATGTGGATGGGACTGCAGAGCGACTTCAAAATACTTCTCAGCAGCACCGTTCTCCATCCACACCTCACTCAGAAACACGGCAAAATCCAAAGCAAAATGTGTCTTATGTCTGAGCTCCTCGTCTCTTTGCCTTCTATTGTGGTAGGTAGCTGTTCTAGACTCCAACACATTGGGTGAGTTAAATTTTGTGAGCCAATTATCAGGAGACACCACTTGGGCTGGAGAGTCCTCAAAGATGGGTCGACATCCATTGCTATTGCATTCAACTCGGCCAACCGCTGCTACAGTTTCAAAAGACCCTTGCAAAACAGCTCGGTTTTTCTCAACACTCCGCACCTGCGGTAACGTGTCATCCTCCATGTCCATCAGGTCTACTCTGAATCCATCAGTCTCCATTCTAGGAAGGCGAAAGACTGCCGCTCTCAGTCGGCAACCAAGTTTGTTGTCTGGAACAGAGCAAGTGACATTCGGTGCCTTTCTGGGAACTTGAGGCAGATCCCTATCTACAGGGCATGCGACATGCGTCCTCTGCGAAGATCTTACGGCACGCCAAGCATCTGCAGATGCAGAAGATGCCAACCTGGACATCAAACTCCTCTCCGCCATAGTCACACTTAAGAAAAAGGACCTGAATCTCCTTAGGAACTTTATCCCCTGCTTTGATTCCGAAGTAGCACAGAGAAGTAACGCCTTTTTTCAGCTTCTTCAGAAGCACCTGAAGGCGGCAAGAGAGGAGCAACTTCTAAATGCTTGCTCTGAGTGCATTATGCAGGACGCAATAACTTGTTGAAATCCCTACCTCATGTTCAGAGGCAAGACTACCGCCTGATTAGAATTTTCGCTGTGGAGCTCAAAAGGCTTGAAAAACCAGATCCCCTCGTTCTCTTATAATTATTCCCAACCAACCTCTATGGTGTATGATAAAAGAAAATTTCCTGGCAAGGACCAGACAAACCGCGGAGAAAGAGAGAATGAGAAACACCTCCCGGTGTTGTGGGAAAATGCAGATGCTAGTGACAGAAATCAACAGGAAATTGCAACCAGCATGCTCGAGCACAGTACTACAACAAAGAGATATTTAGTTTACAGCGTAGCCGAGTGGACTTCACCACCTATCCAGATTTCCAGATGCTAGAAAGGTCTACCGAGACCTTGAGAAACACACAGACTGCCAGACTCCTCGCCCTGGCGTCTGTTAACGCAAACCTTAGAACAACAAAGAAAGATTTGAAGAGAAAAATGATAACCCCAAAGGAAGATCTTTGGATCTGAAAGAGAAGAAGCTGCACAGGCACAGTGAGAGAGCCCTCCGCAGTGGAGAGTACCGATCACTGTGCGCTGCTGTGCGAGGCCGTCTTGATATGCAGCGCTCCTCCAGTGTCCTTCGCACGGGCGTCCCGGCACCACCCGAGCCTTTGACGGGCCCGGGCGACGCGCGTGTGGTGGGATGCCGCCGCAACCCCGACACCGCGCAGCCTCCCTGTGTGCCGCGCGGTTCCTAAGTTCCCCTAGGATTCATTTATTTGTTTATTTATTTTTTGGGATGAAGCCCCGATATTTCATTTTATTTTATTTACTTAGGGGATTTATTTAGATTATCTTATAACTATGTATGACCCACGAGTACGCTACGCACTGCCTCCTTCATTTTTTATTGTATTATTATTATTACTATATGCGTACTTTAGAGCTGTATAATAATAGGCTCCTCACAGATCCTTAAGAAAAACAATTAAACAAAAAATTGATTTGCAAAATTGATCCGTCAACATTATCCTGCATTTAACCATCACCATTAAGAAAACAAAAACCATAACTAACTAACTTTTTTTTTAAAAAAAACAAACGGAAAGTGCTTTTCTTTCCACTATTGTCCCTTTTTCTTTTTCGGGCATTTCCAAGGAACTGTAAAGTAAACCTCCTTACGGTTCGGGCCACGAGGGGCAGAGACGCAGCCCGAAGCGAGACAGCGCACACCCGGTTCGAACTCGGATCCCACAGACCCATTGACACATTGTCTTACCACCCGGCCATCATCGCCCTATTAAACAATAATTTCGTTTTCATTATATTTAACTGGACAATTTCTTCCTATTTGTTTCTAACTTTAGAAACCAGGGAGTCATAGTTGGAGGCGTCAGGGAGAAAGATCAAAACCAGGGACACGCGCCATATGGCACACAGCCAGTCAGCGAAGGAGGGAACGAGGGATCACCGCTTCAAAGTCCCTCATAATCATGTACCCCCAGTCAGCAAAGGAGGGAGTCCTGGGACAAAGGAAGCGCTGCTCCCAACTCCACCACAATGAGACAGACTCTCATCAGTCAGCAAAGGAGCAGTGCCAGGGAGCACCGCTTCCAACTCCATCACAATCATGTGCACCCTCAGTCAGCAAAAAGGAGTGGGAATGGCAAGTATCTCTCCTCTCCGCTGTGATGCAGCTTTCATGGCTTAATAGAAACTTGTAAAGGGCCTGAAATGTGCCAAGTTGCTGCTTGTAGGTTTCTTCTTTCTATCTTAGAAAATAAAAAAAACATCATGCAACATATGCCATTATGCAGGGAATTTCATTAATTTATTTTTAATAATTATTTTTACTTTTAATATTACAATCTGACTCAAGAGCAGTACTCGCAAAAACCTTCTGATAAATTCCCTTGTTATTTTGAGGCCGTCGACCCACACAACGACCTCCAGGTTACTTATAGAATTGTTTTTACAAGGTCGATATCCCCTCTCTGTAAGCCTCACACAGCCCCAAAGGTGGTAAGTTATTTTTCCCACTTTCTAATGCAATTTTCTCCACGTTCCCGTCGCGCTTGCCAGAAAAAAAAAGAAGAAAAAAAGAAAAAGAACAATTTGGGATCTGTCCCATTTTCCCAGGAAAAAAAGAAGAAAGAAGAAACAATTTGGGCTCCGTCCCATTTTCCCAAAAAAATAAAACAATTACCGTTGGTTACCGTTATTGCAGTGGGCAGGAAAGATAGAAGACACGTTATTATTGCGCGGGGCAAGAGAGATCGAAACAGAACTGTGTTCCGAGTTCCGAGGAGTTGAGAAATGAAAATGACAGAAAAGCGAGCAAAGTGGGAAGGCTCCACGGCTCTCACCGGGCAGGTACGTGGCGGGCGGGCAGCACAGCGTTTGTCATGTTGAAAACGCGCAAAGTCACGAGCAGCGTGAGCGCCCACGTGATGCCCCGCGCTGCACCAACTGCGGCGCGGGCCCACGCAGCCGCGCTGCCGGCCCACAGTTGTCCTACGCCGCGCCCGCGCTGCGTGCAGGCAACCGCGGCGGCTACGGCTCACCGCGCGCGGGCATGCCCACGTGCGAGCCATGTGGAGTTGTAGGGGTTGTGTTGGTAGGGCCCGACGGCCGCAATCATGGTGCCGCCCATCACCATCCTCCAACTTGACATTTACTATTACTAGACCCAAGTTACATTTTTCCTACCCAATTTTGGAATTCCAAATACCAAAAAGGTGGCAAAAGCGTGCAGGAAGTAGTATACCGTAGTACCAAAATCTTGGCCGAATTTCGGGAAAAGTGGGCAAGGTGGGAAAACATGGATGATCGCTAGTAGGCCTGCTTGTGTGGATTTTTTACTCAATAATTGTACCCCAATAATTGGAAAATGAAATTGAGCTTAATGAGTTCCTCCCCTTTCCTCAAAAAACAAAAAACAAAATAGAAATAAAAATACAAAAACAATTGAACCCAAGTATGTACAGTTTTTGCTTATCCTTGGGATAAGGCTCACAGAAATGAGAAGATTATTTATCCTCTGGGTAGGGGTAAATTATTATTATTATTATTATTATTTAAAAAAAGGAAACCTGGGAGCGACTGCTCACAATTCAGGCCCTTGAGGAGGGGAAAAAATTAACCCCCTTTCAGATAAGCCATTAGGCACACAGGTGGGAAACCGCACCACCAGATCAGCCGGTCACGAACAATCCACACACCAGGCAGGGTAGCGGGTTTGAACCCCGAACCACCAGGGCGACACACTGTGCACTTACCAGCTGAGCTACCAGCTGATGTGCAGTTATTTATAGGTCACTTATTTTTCAATTCTGGTCAAGGATAAATAGAAATTTGATGATTTAAAGGATGAGGCCAACACATATATTAATTAGCATTTAATAAGCCTCCCTTTTCTTTAAAAAAAAAAGCCTCCCCTAAAAATAAAATAAAAATCGGGGGGCACTTTTGAATTCCCTCCGTTGGGCTTTTTCCTTCGCTTCAGAACTTGGTTTCTTGAGGGCCACTGTCCTCTTTAATTTCTCTTTAAGAAAAAAAAAAAAACTTGGTTTCAGAGTGATTGCTGCTCTGCTTAACTTAAAGGCTACACGCGCTCCCCAGGTTATTTTTTCCTCGACCTATTCAATGAATTTCGGGATTTTTGGTAAACATGAATATAATCAACAGTAAAAATAAAGGTAAGGGTAAGTGATTCTCTCTTTATGTACCCAAAAAGTAAATTGAGGTTATTATTGAAGGTTATATAGTAAGGATTTTTGTGTTTGTTATGGGCAGATCTATTTTCTTAAAGGTGGGCATTTTGGGTGTAAGAGTAGGGCTGATTGTATGATAGTGTGAGTAATGCAAGTTGATGTTTTCATCACACCAAAGTAAATAAGACTATGCAATGCAATATATTTGGGGCACGGCCGTTCGGGTTGTTTTTCCCTCTTTAATAAAAAATAAATAAAGAAAGAGGGATAGTAGCCTCATTATTCATAATTCTATAGATAAAGGACCCAAACCCTTTTTAATATGATGTTCTAGGGGGCCTCTGTCCCCTTTTCCTGTTTAAAAAATTGCAATGTAGAATTTAAAAATTATAATAGTAAGGGTCTAGGGCTGAGGGGGCTGAGATTATCTACACTTCCTCTCCTTTAAGCTGTGAAGGGGGCAGGTAGGGCGTTGGTACACAAGGACGGAGGTCTAGCTGGTCTAAAGAGACAGAAGACAACTCCACATTTATTCTTTTCTTATTTACCCTCCATTTAATATACATTTACCCTGGATAAAAACTATATACAAATGATTATTTCGTACGAAGATCAATTAATTAATTTTTATAATGAAGAGTAACATCCAAACGATTTATTTGTCTGCCAGGTAAATTTTTAGGGCTGCAATGCCAATGGATGCCTGCAGCCTTGCATCGGAGCGGTCAAGCGAGGTCTACTATAATCCACTTTCTTTTGCTTCATTTCGATGTCTTATGGGTGTACATACACCCGATTTCTGACAATCCAAGCAAACACATTTGTAAGCTTTTGCCTTCCTTATGCTTCATTTCAACACCGAATCAGATTTGTAAGTGGTATGGTTGTATACCAAATTTCGACGAGATCCTAGCAATCAGCTTTGTAAGCGGTTTCTCTAGTTTGCAGAGGTTGCAGAAACTTTTCAAACTTTTCAAACTGCCAAAAAGGTTTAGGGGAACATGTTTCAACAGTCAATTTTTACAGTTATCAGCTTTTTGTCAGTTGTGAATAAAAAGGTGGCCCGAGGTGCAGATTTTGTGAAAAATCTTACTGGTTAGTGTAGGAGTGATGAGTGACTCACTTTGGTTAGCGAACTAAACCATGTTGGGGCCTTGAGCAAATTCATCCTTATCCGCAAGACTTGCACGTGCTCAAGAGCTCCCCTTTTCTAAGGAGTAGTATTTGTTTAATATTCTTCGAGTCCAAATGTTGGAGCACGCTCATCAATGAATGTTTTGGAATGAAACTCTTTCGAAGTACAAATTGTGATGGAGCAGAACAATGTTACAAAGTTGAAGCCGTAATGTTGACAGACTCCATGATCACCAGTCAAGTGGATGGACCAAAAGTCTGAAGATTCTCTCTCTCTCTCAAGTCTGATGGTCAAGTGGATGGACCAAAAGTCTGGAGATTCTCTCTCTCTCTCAAGTCTGATGGTCCTGTTTTCTCTCAACAGTCACAAGTGGGTAGAGAGAGACGGTGAGAAAAGTGGGTAGTAAGCTGGTCAAGTTGCCTCTCCTTTTCTGACAAAAAGCGGCAGCAACCTCACGAGCTGACAGGGAAACTGATGGCCCAGCACAATGCTGCAGCCTGCCACCGCCACTCAGCAGTGCCAGCCCGCGTGCAAACTCTTTTGTCGAATTCCCAGCTTGCTGTGAACATGTACAGGATTTGGGGCGGAAAGGGCGGTGAAGCTGAGGCCTGCATACACCGGGACAAGATTAAAAGATTTGCGGGGGCCCAACTTTGAGTTCCGTCGTCAACATCTTCCGAGACCCCCGGTCTCTCATCCTACTTGGCTGGCCAGCAGGGAGTTGATCCTGTAGGACGTACTGTGCGTGAAGATAGACATGTGCAGCGCGGTCCCACTTATTTAGAGGTTCCAAACCTGGAGATCCTCATCCAACACCTTCCAACTTGGAAAGATCCCTTGCCGGAGCTGATTCCATATGAACGTCGAGTGAAGTGCCTTAACATTCTGATTTGGGGAAACTGTTGGACAGCAAAATCGCTGCATCGGACAAAGATCAGGCCAAAGTCCACGTCTTTTACTAACTCTGGAATGGTCCTATGTAACGCCAAGGAAGGAAGTATCAAACTAGGGGCTGGTAAGCCGCCAACTTTTTGAGTGGATGAGTTGTGGGACAGGCCATAAATAAGTATCGCAATCAAATGGCCCCATGTTCTGTACATGCGGTGGAGAAACAGGTTGAAAAGACACTCAACATCTCTGGACCTTGGCTTTCAAAACCTGAGGCCCCAACTCGCTGGGCCCACGGAAGTAAAGACAAGCTAACATGGGAGGGCACCCACACCACTCAAGACGACACCTCTGCACGAGCTCGGTGCACCTTTATCAGGGCAATCCCTCTTGTTTTTCCTGTGTCAATCCCACTTGTGTCTTGGGGCGCCCGTTCAAGATTGAGGAGTTGTTTTGCTTGTAGCTCCTTTGGGGTCACCAAAGGTCTCAGCCCAAAAATTCACTTACAATTTTGATCCATAGAATCTACAAATCTGTAACAGTGGATGTGAGGTTTTTTCCAGTTGAAATCCGATGGGATCCGTTGGGTTTCGATAGGATCCGATGGGATTCTGTCTAAACCAGTGTTGATCTGGTATTGGAAAGGGCCCGGTCTTTTACTTGGGCCGATAGCAGGATATAGGTGAACTAGGGCTTGGGAAAAAGGGCTCCGACCTGATCAGTCTGGTATTATGGTTTAGGGTCCATTGTATGTGGTATCAATGCTATGTTGTTGGTGCTTGTCTTATGTAGCAGATTCTGCTCATGTGCATGCTTTCATCAGTTGTTCTGGTGTTTTTTTCTCTGAATTTGAGCCTTTTTGGATAGGGGAGGTCAGTATGTATCAGTGTTGGGCTGTTATTTGAATTTCTCTCTAATACCCGGCGGTTACCTATCCGGTTATATATATATATGACCGGCGGAGGTGAAAAAATGAAGTAACCGGTCCAGTTAGGAACCGGCGGAGGTCATGCATTCAAATATCCGAGCAAAAAACCTCTTAAAGAACCGCCCAATACCCGCGGTTATTTGATAAAAACCGCCGGTTATTTGAGGTTTTTGCAAGTAACCGTAACCGCTGAGGTTATATTTAGCCATAAAAAATTTAATAACCGCAACCGCGGTTAATAGTTTCCTAAAATTTGAAACAACCGGAACCGCCGGTTATGAAAAAAATCAAATAACCGCCCAACACTGGTATGTATACCAGCTGGTATTAGTTGATATTTCTTAGATTGATACCAGTGGACAAGATGGATGGTTGTACTGCCAAAATTTCTATAAAATTAATTTGAAAACCATTGTGTTAGAATTTGTAAGTTTGTTTTTTCCTTACCTAATAAAATCTTGTAAGGTTATTTTTTCCTTACCTTAATAAAATTTCCAGGGCCACTGTCCCCTGTTCTGTTTAAATAAAGTTGGAGCAGGGCCTCAGTCCCATTTCTCAAAAAACAAAAAAAACAAATGAAAACAAAATTGATTTCTAATAATCTTTCACTTGCTCACACATCATTTTGGGTCTACATAACCGCGGTTAAAAGCTAACCACCGACCATAATGGTCACTTGGGCGTCTAGGGGTCAAAGGTCCACAGCTTCCAATTGGTAACGTATTGATAGCATCACTCAAAACCACCTCCTTCACCCAGAAAAGTAGCCTGCATGGTTTAGTTATTTTGCAGATTCTTGGACCCGCAGCCTATATGGTTGGTGGCTAGGGAGGCAAGCTTTGAGCTCAATTTTGTGAATGCCACACATGCATGCTGGAGGCACCGAAATGAAGATGATGAATGTGTACTGGCAGACAATGTTTGGATCACCAGTTTGAGTGAGAGGCAGTCAGGATGCTTTTCAATCACGGAGACAAGTGCCAGGAAATTAAGAAAGAGGGTGTAAATAACCGATGTTGACAGAGACCTCATTCAATGTTAGATTTTCTGGAGTATTTGCCCATTTGATAAGAGCAGTGGATCAGACAGCGCCCCTCATGAGTCTCCTTCCTTTGGAGATGAAGGCTACAGAACCTATAGAACTATACAAGTCCTTGGGCAAAAAGCTTCCAAGTCTGCTATACAGAGTTCAGATCCAGACCTCAGATACATGACAATCACGAAACTGATACTTGTAGTTGTAGTTGTTTCTTACATGTAGAGCCAGTTGGAAAAGATGTGGCGTATAGCATCAGGGTCAGAAATTCATACGATACATATATCCTTGCAAAATTTCTCCTGGGCATTAGAATCCAACGTCCATCAACGTAAGGGCAGAACCCTTGGAAGGGAGCAAATAATAATTTCAATCTAGACTATTCCATAGGAACCAGAAAATTCATGGGAGCTACAGCAACACAGCACCACTGAGATATTAGTACAGGGATGAGATCCTCATCACACTAGAGAATGGGTGCATGAAGGTGGGAATAGAGCCAGCCCACCCAAATCCAACACCTACACATGTTGATTCCAAGCAAACTAGCTACACTTGCCCTCTGAAAGAATACTTCCACCAACAGACGTTTTCTCTGTTTAGTGTGTCAGACATGCTTTCCCATAAACAAGCACACTTCACATAATGATAAATATCACATTGCACAAAAAACAATTTTGGGCTTTGCTTAACATACATGACCTAGCCAAACCTTGTGCTACGGAGGTTGATATGTTGATATGCATGAACAACTGTGAGCATCTAGTCAGTCATGCCAATATGGATATCAATGCTCAGTAAGAACTAAAGATCGTCCCGATGGAGGAAAATAGCTGCATCTACAATCAGCGCATCCAGAGAGCAACAAAAACCTAATGCTGCATTTTGAAGAAACCGTTCACTTTGTACTTACAGCCTTCTCCTTCCCCTTCTGGTTTTCACTAGTATGTCAGGTTGATCACTCACAAGTGTCTCATAGCTTGCTAACAAGTCTTGACATCAATCAATTTTTGCAGTTCCTTACAAGACTTCCGAATGGCCTTGACTTGAAATGCAGTTTATTTTGCAGCTGATGTGCAAATACTGTGTCATTTCGTCAGGGAGGTTCGTCAGGAATTGTGCCTGCAAGCGAGCTTAGCCTAAGCATTTATGAATCTAATTTTCTCCTTACTAACTCTATTGATGACCCGGCCATGGCTATCCTGATTAGCTTCTTGCAGATGGTTGGAAATGTTGACCCTTACCCATCAACCTGGAATGGATTGATATTTGGCTTCCTACAAGAACCATACCCAGCATGTGTACTGATTAAGAACATCCTGGACTGACATTTTTGCGCTGTTGCAAGTACAATACTATGCACACCATACACAGTACTCAGTGTACTCACAGACTCTCAACTATTGCATCTGGGGCCATAATCCAGTTTGCAAGCTGAGAGTCTGCCGCAGATCTATGGAAGATGCTAGACATCTTCAGGACTGCAATCACCACACAATGGAGTCCCTCCATAGGTGCCAAGTGAATGTTGGGCAAGACCATGTCACCAAGCAACTGGACTCAACTGTATCCTGATGAGATCTGAACTAGGCTTAATCGACTAAAACAATGGAAATACTACAGCCAAGAGACTCAGTACAAGCTTTAACAGGCAGTAAACCAGACTTGTGCAGGTCTCCCAACACCCAAGAAAAAACCCAGTATGTGTGTGATTCACTAATTGTGGAGGGAGGGTGCATAGGTATCGTAGGATGCGCTCATTGCGGGAGAGAATGATGCGGCAAAGAAGGCCAGTTTTGAGAAAGCACGCTCCGCCTTGAGAACGACTACGTCCACAAGTGGGGCCCCGGCGGATCCAAGGGTTTTATCAACCTGGTTTGAACCTTGAGGCCTCAAGGACACGTGCTAATGGTTTTTCAGGTTGTTTAAGTCTGGCCATGCAGGCTCCTGCATACGGTTACAGGAGAAATGTTCCCTTATGCCAGTGGCTTTAGGCTTGATGGGAAGTCTAAAGTCTGTGAGTATGGAAACAACGAGTAGGCAGATGGCAAACTTGTTGACAGCCCTGCAGTGAACCCTACAGATGTCGGGGGCCAATAATTGTCTCATTTCCTAGGGATTTCTTCAAATCTCCAATGCACTCATCTGCACACATCCCAAGACAACACGTATTTTACTTCACTCTGACTTGAATGCACCAGTCCATGCAGCTCTATTAAACCTTACTGTAATCACTTTCGTCCCTCAAAACTACCCAGTGGTCCTATACTACTGAGAAACTGACTCAAATTGCACCCACACATTCAAAGAGTCACACAGATTATGTCAGATCACATCCAGCTTTCCATACTAAGAATGAACAGGCTATTCAGGTGCTTACCTGTTTGAGATCATAAAAGACAGACATCTGAGTCCTACAGAGTCAAACCCAGCCACCATCCCTACCAACAGGCAGAGAACTGGAACAATAACCACGGGTAAAAACGTGGTGGCAATCTGTGTCTTTCCAGCACAACCCGTATTTCGTGCAAGGGAACATCACGGATTCAGCCCTTCTATTATAATATACCACACAAGGCTTTGGCAGTGCCAACGAGTGAGCACTACCCCTCATGAGTGTCTCCAGGAGATCAACCACATCACATCCCACCTGGCAAGGGCTACACTAGCAGTCCAACATTAATTCTCTTGTATGATGTTAATTCTCTTGTATTCCCTGCCATTGTCATTTTTCCTCCTCCCTCCCTACCTCCCTGGCTCTTGCAAATACTCAGATGGAGCAAGGATGGACATACCTCTGCGGTGGGTGTACATGTCAATGTTATTAGGCATGTCATAATTTATCACATGTGCTACATCCTGCACAGTTTTCACCAGTAATTCAGGCACATAAACTTAGCACTTGTGGCTGAAGACAACTTTGCAGCCAACAGAATTGGACAAGTTATACAATCAGCCAACATGCCCCAAGAGATTTTTGTCGAGGACAGCTCAGTCAAAAAGCGAGTAATACATATTTATTCAACAGACTATAAACTTGAACACTTTCAAAACTAAGCACAGCAAGCCTTGATTGTGAGCCACAGGCAAGGGGAGTTGCTTGCTCGGAGAATGACTTACCTGGATATCAATGCCACCATTAACATCTGTTCCTACAAGGCAATTAAAACGTTTGTTCCCGAAGCCGTCGAAGCTGATCTGCACATACAGAAAAGCACATTTCCATGACCAGAATTCACCTACTCGCCATCAAACTGTAACAACAAGTAATCTGCCCTCAGAACACTTCCAAGAAGCAAATACAAGGCGGGTGTCCCAATCCCAGAAAAAAATACTCCACTGCTCTCCCTTCTGTCCCGGCTGTTGCTCCGAGCGATGATGGCGATCTTTACGATCCATGCTGCTGTGCCTGCTACCCGAATCCCTTCGAGGCCTCTCTTTCTTTGATCCTTCGAGGACTATCTTTCTCTGGATTTCTCTTTTAGATGTGTTATGAATGAATGACGTCATCCGAACATGTTGATCTGTCCATTTGCCACGAGTAGCACTGTGCACAGCTCTTGCAACGTTTCTTGAAAACAGATCCGTGGAAGGGAAGGTCCGAGGTAGACGAGAAGGGCATTCAGCGTAGGAAGAAGGGTGCACAGTAGCAGAAATTGTGCTTGTGGGTTGTATTTGAAAGAGTTCTTTTGAGGAGATATGTGAAGGGGGTATCCATCGATTGAACAGATGGGTTATCGTGCTGGAGTTGATGCAAGGCCTGACTTGTTGCAGCTCGTCAGTCTAATTTACGCCCCGTTTATGTGAGGAGATTTTTTTCACTTTTTCCTGGAATTGACTGTCTTTGTTCATAGGGTCCATCTGGTTTGCAGTTCTCTTGGTCCATTTGGGCCATTTTTCTGTTCAAATTTCGAGACTCTTTTTTTGAGTTTGAAGGGGGTTCTGCGCATTAATAAACGAAGAACGGCACTGAAGACCAAGAATTATCTTCCTAAGAAGAAGCAGAAGGTAGCAACAAGCAGCCCTGGTAACTCCTGATAAATATTTCTCCCCTGGCTGTCCTAGCAATCCATAAACTTAGCCTTTCAGTTTTGTTCGCAGATCGGATTCAAGGTTTCAAGCATCACCTTCGTTCATGCCGAGGAAACAGTCTGCTGGGCACTGCATTTCATTTTGTCGGTCTCAGGGTAGATGTGCCTCTCGAGGTCTCACACCGATCTAAAAACTAAAAACTTTTT
This sequence comes from Takakia lepidozioides, assembly GCA_030704615.1. Lineage (NCBI taxonomy): Eukaryota > Viridiplantae > Streptophyta > Takakiopsida > Takakiales > Takakiaceae > Takakia > Takakia lepidozioides. The sequence continues at coordinate 16,318 of JAKLZA010000015.1, forward strand.
GAACGAGGTAATGAGAAAGAAGTGTCTAGATGCGGGAACTGGACAAAGGTCTAGAACGTTTTTTGAAGCATCCTGCTCTGAGTTAGCTGGCGCTTCCTAGCTCTAAGGAACTTTTCCCAGGCATTTGATCTGAAGGCAAAAGGAAATTGTGTAATGGAATCCCTCCGTATGTGAGGCGTTATGCAAGTAGATATTTACAGTTTTGATGCAGCCTTTCCATGTCCAACATGCAATTTGCAAGTTTGTACATGTCTGGAGAGTAATCCGAAACTGAGCATTTAGAGCAAATCATCTGTCTGGCTGGCATTCTATCAGCCTGACACTCTGGCAGATCTGTAGCAGTGTATGATTACATTGTGTTTGAGAGTGAGCAGGAACCATGGGCTTGGGGAATGGGAAATTGGAACAAGAGTATGAGAGTTTTCATGATAACTGCTCACATTATGTCCTCTCGCACCCTTCATAATGCAAGATGATGTTCTTGATGGATGATGGCACAAGGTCAATCATGTTGTTGTCTTTGTCCACACCACATCTTTGGACATCTCAATTGGTTTGCAAGTCATACACAATGAGCAATGGGTTGGTTTCTAGGAAAAATTGGGTCCTTGGAATACGCACTTGTGAAGTAAGACACCTTGACTATATTCTTATGTTGGTTGAACTCCGACAGAGTAAGGTGGGGTTGGACTCCAAAGCCATGCCTTCATTTTCTGCCTACAAGGCTCAAGGTATTTCTAATTCTCCATTATTTTAGGCCATGAAAGTGTGAGAACAGGAAAACACGGTTTTGAAATTATTGATACCAACATTGATATTATTGTTCTAAGACACTCAAACTAAGATCTCATTTTTTGTTTCTTTTAAGGGGAGAGATGCGCCCCTTAAAATCATATTACAATGAGTCATTAAAAAATGACAAAAAGGAAAGTTCATTCTTCATCTAAGACTCAAGAAAGATGAAGCAAGAAGATCAAGGGGGAAAACCAAAAAAGAAGGTATATTAGTAAGGCAAACCGAAATATGTAGGTAAACATCCAACCTTTCACTACACAGTCCAGCAAAGATTGTCATGATGGAGGTGATCAGCTAAGAAAGGAGTCTGAAAGACATGTATACTGCTCATAATTGAACAAAGATGAAAACATTTTTTTTTTATAGACTATATGGTATTTAAACATAGTTATTTCAAAGGTTCACAATATGTTTTCCTTGAATAGACTAAGGTGGATGAAGTTGCCCAAACTAGAATAACATTACTTGGTTAAATATAATAAGTGGGCTAAGTTAGTTTAGTTGTTAACCACTAAATTTATATGTCTCTAAAGATAGACTGAAGACCATCTACAAGACAGCTGAAAGAATGAACCTTTTTTTTCCATATAGAATTATGTAGACGTTGTGATGTTGTGATGTTGTGATGTTGTTGTTTGAGTTCAAGAAAAAATGTCTTTGTGGTGGACATCAAAGTATGGGAGTGGTATTAGTGGTGCTAGTTCTCACGTTGCATCCGAATCACAAAACCAATGCAGAGAGAGTCCTAACACAAGTCTTCACAAAATATCACGAGTAGGATGGTATGATCAGGCAATGCGCAATCAGCAACCTATGAAGGGAGTTGGTATGAAGTCTACCGAAAATCCTACTGGGGCATGTCTACAAGATTGGGATCCACAACAAATGGAAAATCTATACACATTTGCAAGGTTTCCAACATATTGTCCCAATTGTGAGCAGGTATTTGTGCGCTGTTTTTTCATGCTCATTTGTTTTTGCCAATTGCAGGTTTTGTAAGAATATGAAAAAACCAAAGTGCACATAAGATTTTTGTGCTCTTTCCTAATTTGCATGTGTACACAGGCATCTTCGACATCATTTACATTGGAGCAAGCTCCTTGCATCAGCCCCAAGTTCATTAACGCCTTTGAAAAGTAAGAGCACTCTTATTTTTTTAATATGATCAACATGTATTTGTCAAAAACTTTGCTAGTTCTTTACGAATTGAAATTACTTTCGAATAACACTTTGATTGTTTTCTATTGTTTGGTGGGTAGGGATGCTCCCTCTGAGAAGATTCACAATCTCGCTTGTCGGAATCGACCACTGGAAAATGCTTTATATCCTTGGGAGGTTCTTGCCTATCGTGCACAAGTACTTCTTTTCCACTCAGCTTCATTTGGTTCTTTGAAGTGTTATATTTATAGATGAGTGGAATATTGATGAGTTATTTCAAGATCATGATGTCACGTAAATATGATTGTAATGTAGCATGAGGAGTGGACAACAAATGAAGTTTATGGCAAATCACCAGTGTATTTGGGCAGATTGCGATCCTACCTCAACAACCACTTCTTGAAAGCGGTGAGTTTTGATGTTGTTTTTTGTTTTAGTTTTTTTTCAATTTTTGGGTCAAAAAATAAAATTAACCATACGGCTAATTCGAATGAAACGCCACTTCATTAAATTTAAAAAATAAATTATGAAAATTTCCAAAACATGAACTTATGTGTATATACATATATATAGTCCTTAACCCTTAAGTTCCCAAGCCCTTTTTTCACTTTTTATCAATTTTGGGTACCCAGCTGCAGTAAATTGCCCCTAGAAACCTACCAAAAATCATCCACAGATTCCAGCCTTATAGCAATGGGCCCAGCTCATTTATGCATGACATACCAAAAAATGAGCCAAGTCCACCGTGGAAATTGTGAGATTATAGCGTTGGCCCAGACCTCAAATATCAGGTCCCAAAGAAAAAGTGAGAAAGAAATAGGTTTACCAAATCAAAACCTAGCTTTCTCCAATTTTGCTTGCCCCAAGACCCACCATTTCCAAATCAATAGTGGAGTGGCCATGACCCCACTAAATTGCAGGTCCAAATGATTTTTTCACCTATGATTGCTATTCATGCAATTACATGGGGGTTGAAATCTCAAAATTGACAACAGAAAATGTGCCTCCAAATGAAGTACTTTTTTTTCTACAATTTTTTTAAAAGCCAACGGTGGATGTGTGTATGTAATGCTCACACACCACAATTTTTTCCAAAATTGCTAATTTTCTGCCAAAAATGCCCTTTGGAGTGCAATCTGTTTTAGGCTTGTTTACCTGCCACGTCAGCAGTCAACAGCCCTTTTCAGGCCCCAAAACGTAAATTAAAGATCTAAGATATTTTTTGTAAGTCGCAGATTTTGTTTTTTTTTAATTTTGTTTTTTGCAGCATACTCGAGACAAATCCCTTGTCATTAAAGCTTCAGGAGTGGGCCCCATCAGATTAGATCTGCAAAAATTTGGTGGAACTGCAAATTCAAAGTGACCCCATTCAGGTCGCTTGGGAACTTAAGGGTTAAGTCTTCTATTTCAGGGTGATAGGCCCTTTTAAGCCTCATGACATTTAATTAAGGTTGTTTCTTACTTCTGTATCTTATCTGATCAAAGGGGGCTCTGTCCCCACCCATTTTTTACTTTGAAATGTTCTTTGGATTTTCTTTGAAACACTATTCGTTCTTTGATATTTATTTTTATCAAATTATTTAAAAGTTTTCAAAGAATATATTTATTCTCACAAACTATTTTAATTTTTTCTTACTGTTGAGGGGATTTTTATTTTCTCTTGCTTTATAAATTTTATGAGCATTGAGGCCTTCATTTTTGTAAAGCAAATGTTATCATTTGCTCGCAATGCATTTCCAGGCCACTATCCCCCGTTTATAAAATTAAAAAACAAAACAAAAATTGAACCAATTTTAAATATTCGACAAGACGGTAGATCAAGATATTATTTTGTGTTTCAATTTTCACATGCAATTAAATGTTGGCATTGGATAACTGAATAATATTTGTTGGGCTATGTTGAGCATTGTAGGTTGAGCAAGGGAAGGTAGTGCAATGCTGCGACAGGATGGGCGCTGCTGAATGGGCTTGTTTTTGTACTGCTTTGCTTTCAAACAATGAAGAATTCATCTATTGCATTTTTCAGGTGAACTCAAAACTGTTTCCAATTATTATAATCATTTCTGTCACTTCAAACCACTGAAACAAAAATGATAACTAGTTATTCAAGGATTGCAGTCCAACGAAGCAATGGCTTAGCATTATAGATTTTCTTACTGCTTTTGTTGCGCGGCTGATACAAAATTGTATGACATCACAGCGAGCTCATGGATGTCTGAAACTGAATTTGGAGCAACCACTTATGCCATGGCGATTCTATTGTTTTGCCACGGTTTCAGAGGTCTTGGAGGCAAAGCAACCTTGGAACATGCTTGATCCTATTTGCAACCTTCCCAGTAAGGTAAAGACATGAAAGACATGGGTCATGAGTGATGAAAGGGAAGCAAGAAGAGAGAGATATACGGCAAGAAGAGAAAGTTATTCTTAAATTATTTTATTTTATATTTATTGTGCATGTCATATTTATTTATGAGTGAGAAAGATGCATACATTTGTTTCTATATCATATCTCATTGAAATACAAAACACTCAATTAGTTTGTTCATTTACTAATGATGTTTTATGGGAAGCAGGCAAGTTTCTTTGATAACCCTTTGGATCTTCTGTATGTTCCAAGTGGACAAATGGAGAACGTTATTCAATTTGAGTCTAAGGTAAATTTCCAGGGCCACCATTAAAATATAAAATGGAAAAAGAAAGTTGGAGTGAGTTTTATTTAAAAATAAATACTGGATAATACTGTATCCATCTATTCTACATCCATCCATATGTGCTGAAAATCATTCATTGGATAATGATGTCTCACTAGTGTTATGAATTATATCCTTGCTAGATATGTTGCTAAGCCATTGCGCTTGTAGATATATATATATATGTATGTATGTATATATGGAAAATATATTGTATGTAACCTAAAATAGGATCAAACTGGTGGTTATGTTTAATCAAAATGCTTGATCTATTATTGATTGCAGTTATGGTCAAATGGCTTGGATGGATATCGGCAATATTTTTCCGATGATCTTCTACAATCTCTTATGGCATCACATCAGGTATGATAAATTGATATGAAACGTAAATCATTACATTAATATTTTTTGTTTTTAGTAGTTTAGACAATATAAATATATTTAAATTAGGTGATATTGATACTAATATATTAGAGCTAGTTGCCAATTTTGTGAGTTGTCAATTAACGAATATAATAGTCCTGTGTGCCTTCATGGCCCATAAATGACAGGGGGTTATTTTTCCCCCTCCTCAAGGGCCTGATGTTTCTATATATATATATAATAACATAACACTGTTAACTGTCATTGGTACAACTGTATTGTGAGCTGATTAAATATGATTTTGCATGTGTCTTATGTATGATAATAGGCGCAGAAAGAAGCTATGATGATGGCATTACATAGAGCTATACAATGGCTGGAAGTCAATCCTTTTTTGGCGGTTCCGCACTTTCATGGCCTACGTTCATGGTGCTCCGGCAAGATTCAGGTGTGTAATTTGGTTAACGATGGGATTATCTTATATTATATTAGCTATATTTAAATAAATTGCAGCTTTGACAATATAAATAATTCTTTATGTTGTGATTTATTTAATTAGAAGTAAGATTAAAATTTTGATAATTTATGTCGATTTTGTGGGTTGGAATCTTTGCAGCTGGTTTTGCCAATGATGTTAGATCCTTGCTCAAATGATGTGCAACTGGCTATGTCCTTGGAAATATCAAAGTCATGTCCAAGGTATGTAAAACATGAATACTCTAAAATTTCAAAAATACTCTATAAACTAGCACAATGATGTTTTGAAGATATATGCATCTAAATTAGTACGTACTATAAAAAAAAGGCTGATGTAAATAATTATTTTTATTTTTATAAATAAATATAAAATATAAAATGATGGATCATGGTTTGTTGCAGGGGACGAGTGTATCATGTTACGAAATTGCTTTCAATTGAAGAAGCGTATACAAATGCGCGAGTAATCGCGCCAATTCATGCGCCTTGGTTGACTAGATGTATATGTACGCGCCTCAAGGATCCAACAAAAAAATCCAATGTTTCATCTGCCAACAATGTCTATTCTATGTCGTCCACAAGTGACACGGTTATAATGTCAGCTTCAACGAACGTGAACAGTAGAAAAAAACATTCTTCAGGCCAAAGCATGTCAGCTAAGGCGAATGAGGCGAAAAAGCCCTTGTCATCAAGACCGATCAATCATTCAAAGGTTATGGTTCTGCAAGGGCAATCTACAAATGAAGCATGTATTCGGGGAGGTTCACATTTGGCTCCATTCCCTGACTCTTTGGATACTTTGCCATCGTCTATTTTCCAAGAAGAGGCTGATACTAATTATGATTACCTCCCTGGAGGTAATTCATTCATGTGTACAACCCTCACACATGATGCACCTCCATTCCAATACTCGGACCTTTATCCTCACAGTGCTAGTCTCCCATTATCTCCTAGTCCTTCTGTGGGTTTTGAGATTTCAAGTTTTTATAAAGATGGGGTGCAGAACTCTCAAGCGACTGACAATACATGTCTCAATGTGGAGGTAAGCTTTGCTACTAAAAAGTTTGTGACTGTTGTGGACTAAAGTATAAAGCAGATATAACAAGTAAGCGAGAAGGGGGAGATGTTCTAAGGAGAAATTTGATTATGATAGTTGTCAAAATAAAATGAAGTTAGGGTGGGGCGACGGAGACTCCCCTGAAATCCACTATTGAATCATGTTAGAATTGTAGAGAGTGTGAAAGAACATAAAATTATTATTTTTTCATTATAGTTTTGGTGCAAAAGACCCTTTTTAACAAATAGAACCATATTCCAGATGGATGAAATACGAAAGGTGCTGCAGAGCCCTTTGTCTCTTAATAGCAACAATATCATGACATTTGAATGGTGTTTCTATGTGGTATGCAGCAAATGTGCGCTCAAGGTCGAACTGGAGATCATGTGGTCAATGATGTCTGTGGGAGTAGATTCTCAAGTACGGTTTAATATCATTCATCCATTTACTTTATTTTTGTTCTGTTTTTGTTTTTTAATGTTGGAACACTAATTGGTTAGATTTCTATAATAAAAAACCACCATAGGTATGAATATTCAAGTTATGGACATCAATGATATCATTCTTCTTAATCCCCTATGTAACTAACTAAGAAGTCGTGGTGTTTAGTTTACATATTATAAGAAATTATAAGGGGTCAAAATCGAGATCTCTTAGATTGTTTTCCCTGTTTTTTTTAAATGAATAAATTTAACGCTCCGCATACCCCATTTAGTTTTACCATTTAGTCTTTATTGATAGAAGGGAGAAAAATAAACCCCAGAGAGACCATAAGGCCTCTGAGTTAATTAGTGAGGAACTGATAATATTGATGCATTTTGAGTTTGGGTGCAGCGGACCTAGGAGGACATGCTTGGGGGAAAACAACTTTCTTGACTAATTTTACGGCGTCTTCGGAGGATGTTGCTACCATGCCGCAGTCAGAGCAGCTCACAACAAATAAAGAGTTGGCGATGAAATACATGAACAATGTGGTGGTTGAGATGTCGAGACTTACACACGACCGAGAAAATTCAGAAGACAAATATCATCAGTCGTCACCATCATTTGTTGAGTACACTGAATACGATGATGTTTGTCCGAAGATCAATATTTCAGCACTCCCTCCCAAGTATGTGAAGCGTTTATTTATTTAATACAATTTTTTTTTTCAATGTAGTTGAAAATCAAGGGGTAAAAAATTGAACTGATTGCCACTGAGTGTCATTGATCTTCCTCATCACATAATGTTGTGTGTGTTGAGGATCCGATCACTCTAATGGTGTATAATGTTTTTTTTTTTTTTTTTTTTTTTGGTTTTTTTCAATTGTTTTTCAATTTTTCAAGGAAAGTAATAATTCAATGTCATGCTTTTTGGACCTTAAAAATTGTTATTCAAGACTTGCACATTTTTATTTGATTTGATTTTGCTTGCAATTGAAATAGAACTTGAAGAGCAGGAGAAATATGAGTGGGGCTTCCAAAGAGAGGGGATGTTTCTAACCAAAGGTCGTCAATTATGTTTATACAGGTTTGTGGTGCATTATTTATCACGTGAACCAGAAAGAGGACAAATGTAAGTCCTCCCCATTATTTGGTAATTTAAAAATAAGCTCAAATAAATAATCAAGCCTAGTCGTTACGTTGATCAATATTTTTAACAAAGAGAATATTACTAGTTATGTATACTTCTATATGTTGCAGAATGCCAACTTGTAGTACTACAAGTACCTTTTTTACTACCTAATATTTTCTAGGATCCAAGTGGCATATTAATTTATTTGTTTCTGGGTCATACCAGATTGTGCTCTCAAGGAGAGGCTTTAATGGATGTTACTAAGTTTGATTGCTTGTTAGTTGGTCCAATAATACACCATTTTTATGTCGGAAGGCCATAATGGTGGATCACAGCCTTGCTGAACAGTATACTGCCAACTTTTTCAAAAATTATGGAGTTGTAGAACGTGCAATTGTGCGGGAAAACAAGAACCATCCGGGCAAGTGGTTTGCTATCGTCGACTTTGTGATATGGTATAATAATGAGGCGCGCATGTTCTTGATTTCTGGAGAGCAGCTTCGTTGCTCTAATTTTTATGGTACGTGCTAACGAAAACAGTTTAGCAACCTTTGTGTGTGTGTGTTTTTTATTTATATTTATATTTAT